>VUQG01019527.1:0-19174 GCA_015106755.1 Etia nguti | reverse complement strand
GAAGAGAGAGCTGAGCGTAAAAGCGAAGCTCTCAATTTACCGGTCGATCTACGTCCCTACCCTCACCTATGGTCACGAGCTGTGGGTAGTGACCGAAAGAACGAGATCGCGGATACAAGCGGCGGAAATGAGCTTCCTCCGAAGGGTGGCTGGCCTCTCCCTTAGAGATAGGGTGAGAAGTTCAGCCATCTGGGAGGGGCTCAGAGTAGAGCCGCTTCTCCTCCACATCGAAAGGAGCCAGTTGAGGTGGTTCGGGCATCTGACAAGGATGCCTTCTGGGCGCCTCCTGGGTAAGGTGTTCTGGGCATGTCCCACTGGGAGGAGGTCCCGGGGCAGAACCAGGACACGCTGGAGAGATTATATCTCTCGGCTGGCCTGGGAACGCCTTGGTGTTCCCCCGGACAAGCTAGAGGAAGTGGCTGGGGAGAGGGAGGTCTGGGCTTCTCTCCTTAGGCTGCTGCCCCCGCGACCCGGTCCTGGATAAGCGGAAGAAGATGGATGGGTAATCTGACCCTTAAAGTTTCTTCCTGAAACATTCCCAGCTGTTTGATGTGTAAAGGCAGCTGTAAACAAAGATATCAGTAAACTTGTAAAAGTAGCTCATGTGTTACTTCATATGACTAAAAATGCTTTTCTAAATATCACCGTTTCCCTTCTCAGATGTTCCTTTTTCACAATGTGACCATCGTCCATCCCGAGGACTTCACTCAGTGCACAACACGGGGGAGCTTTGTCACTCACTGGCATGAAACGGCCTACAACATGTTCACGTTTTGCTGCCTGTTCCTGCTGCCGCTGGTCATCATGATTACCTGTTACACCAGGATCTTCTGTGAGATCTCCAGGCGACTGAAAAAGGACAACTGTAAGTTTCAGTTTATTCCTTCTGTACATCTAAACTAATCTATTAAATGTTAAATGAGATGCAGTCTGACCAGCCATCAATGCCATAAATGTCTTCAGGTGATGGAGAGCCTTCAAAGTTTCCATTTTCCTTATATCCAATTTTTTATTTTAACATTTCATTTTTAGGACTTAACACTTAATTTATATTTGCAATAAATATTTCTAAACACATAAAAATTGCATCCATAGTGGAAATTCTAGCTGGTAATCAGCAAGCTGTTAACAAAGTGGATTTTTGCATTTAACTCAAAGAACTGAATAGGAACTAATTTAAGAGACAGAGACCAACTGTGACATGACTTTTTAAATGTACTCTAAACTGCTTCACTTGCTTGCATGGAATTGGTCATTAAAGACACTATAAAGTGTCAAGATTCAGGTCAAAGGTGGGCCCACATGCAAACTAGACACAGAGAAGATAAAAAGCGACCTTTACTGTAATCTGATAAAGTCCAAAGAAGTTGTCACAGTTTGCCGGGGCAAGCCGCGTGGAGATAAGAATAAAGGACCCAAGATGGAGGCACGGCTGAGATGCGAGTGAGCTTTATTCAGGAGTTTGAGTGCAAACAGAGGCGTAGAGGGCATGAAGAGAAACTAAGGATAACCTATACTGGGAAAACTAACAAAACTGACCTGAAGCCTTTAAACGGACGACAGAAACGCGGGGAGACAACAAAAATGAACCAGCAACGAGCACGAGATGACACACACTATAAATACACAGACAGGAACATGAGGGAACGAGGAACAGGTGGCAACACAGCTGGAACTGATTGGGAACAAAGAGACAAGGAAGCAAAACAGAATACACTAACGTTAGACACAGAACTTCAAAGTAAAACAGGAAATACACAGACGCAGACTGGAGGGGGAGAGAGAACACTGAGGAGCACAAGGGAGAGCACAGACATGACGGGCTGGGGAAACATGGAATAAAAACACAAGGAGGGGAAACAAGGCACAAGAACTCAGATACACAGGGAGACACAGGGGGTAAAGACACGAGGGGAAATCCAATAAACTAAACTGAACAACTTAGGAACCATAGAATAACTCCTTAGAATAACAAATGAACTTAACATGATACAGAAACACAAGAAAAAAGAGAACGCTGGGTCAAAATGACCCAGGACCATGACAGAAGTCAAAACAGCCCAAAAAAGACAGACTGTGCACACACAGGTAGGTGTGAGACTAGAAACTCACATCGTGAGCTCTAAGAAGGACACGGACAATTAATGAAGGGGGCGTTAGGTGGGGAACATGGCACAGCTGAACAGACAGGAAGTAAACCGCAAAAGAGGCACGAGTTAACAGAGTAAAACAGGAAATGTACAGCATCTATAACTGAAACATGAATGAACTAATACAGGAGGGACATAGAAAGATGAGAAAGAGGGAGGAGCAGACAGGGAAACAGTGAGAGAACTAAACAAATAACAAGATCAATGTAGGAACTAAAGCTGAATGAAAAAAACAAGAATTCAAACACAAGAGCAGTAAATCTTCTAAACAAAAAACCCTTAAATTATTCTAAACCAACACCTCAAACAAGATAACAAGAACTAATAGTCAGGAATCAAAAAACAAAAGCATTAGAAGAATGATGAAACTAATCAGAAATAATTTAATAATCAAAGACACTATAAACTCTTGGATCATGACTAAAGTTAGCAAAGGTCTTTGACTATCCCTTCAGTATCACGGTACTCTCAAAGTGAACATCTGCTTACCTCGAGCCAATAATTATTCAAAATAATAACTTAAAAAGCAAAACATGTATTTGTTTGTATTCATAACATTTTAAATGTGCACTATATTTTGTTTCTGTCCTCTGTTCTGCTTCCAGTACCTTCCAGTGAAATGCACCTGCGGTGTTCAAAGAATAACATCCCGAGAGCCCGGATGAGAACTCTGAAAATGAGTATTGTGATTGTTCTGTCTTTCATCATCTGCTGGACTCCATACTACCTGCTGGGCCTGTGGTACTGGTTCTTCCCTGACGACCTGGAGGGGAAGGTTTCCCACTCCTTAACTCACATCCTGTTCATCTTTGGGCTTGTCAACGCCTGCCTGGACCCGCTCATCTATGGCCTATTCACCATCCACTTCAGGAAGGGGCTCCGGAGGTTTTATACTGGCACCGCCACAGCGGCTGATCTGGAAAACAACACGGTCATAACTGGGTCTTTTAGTTGTGCTGCCAACTCTTTGTCACTGAAACGAGAGGTGAGCCTTGCTAGCCCTGAGAGGCTGCTGCTGTGCAAAGCAGAGTGGACCCCACCGAGGAGCAGCTTTCTAACAGCCGACAACGAGACAGACAGAAAAACTCACCAGTCCAGTGCTGAGAGCATCTCATGAGAAGAATAAAGTATTGGTTTCACTGTTTTATTTACTCATATTTATTCAGTGCCATGCTCTCATATGTAGGGAACTTTCATTCTCTTATACTCACTGGTCACTTAATTAGATACACCTGTTTAACTGCTCATTAACACAAATATTTAATCAGCCAATCACATGGCAGCATTTAGGGTGTAGACAAGATCAAGATGAACTGCTAAAGTTTTTCAACTGACCATCATAATGAAGAAGACAGGTGACTTTGAACTTTGAATTTGAACATGGCTTGGTTGCTGGTGCTACATGGGCTAGTTAGAGTGTTTAAGAAATGTTGGTTTTGGGTCTCCTCGTAGATGTGTAGCTGACAAACGTGCAGCAACTGTGCAATGCTATCATGTCACTATGGACCAAAATCTCTGAGGAATGTTTCCAGCACGTTCTTGTATCTGTGGCATGAAGTATTAAGGCAGCTTTGAAAAGAAATGATGGTACAACCCAGTACTAGTCAGGTACCAGACTGAATACACACTTATAAAGTGGCCAATGAGTCTATGTATAAAATACATTTGTTTGTGGGACACGCTTCAGAAAATAAACAGTGATCCTATTACAGAATCAAAATCAATGCTTTATAAGACCCCAATAAATAAAATCCAGTTGTGTCAGAGTGAAGTTTTTTTAAAATGTTTTTTTAAACAAGCCAGACTTTTAGTTGGGTATGCAACTATTAAACAGTCCAAAAGTCCTTGCAACAGACAGTATTTGATGCTTTTTTCCAAATAAGAGTAAAAAAGAGAGACTCTGCCTGAAATTTGGTCCTACAGTATAATTTAAAAACTTTGATCATTGCAGTTCAGTATTTATGGTCCAGAGTTTGTGCCAGTGCATTGCCAAATATTTGCCAAAGTATCACGGTATCATAATATTTTGTATTTCTTCAGATTTCTTTTTGGGACACAAGTTACAACTATTATGTTACCTGGTGTTTTTTTTTTAAACACAAAACAGAACTTTAAAAAATGCATATAAAAAACTAACAACTTTATATATTTCACAAAACCTATCTTTCTACCAGTCTTTAAACACATCATCTGCAAATCTAATATCTACAGTAATATTTTTACATTTTAAAAACCTACAGGAGCCCTGATTAAATGTGATTTACACCTGTTAGCTTCATGGAAATAAAGGACTCTTTGTATGTTCTGTAAATTTGTGACCATCTGAAATTAAATGTATTCAGCTGGTGGAGTGTGTCTTAACTAAAAGAATTTGTGTTGGACAGCAGTTATATGGGACTTGTGTGCAGATGTCATGCAAACCCATGTCTGTCTCTGTCCCCAGAGGGGACAGCTGCCTATAATCAGCAATGAATCATAACCTCAGATGGAAAAGGCCATTTGTACCCTGGAAATGTGACAAACTTAAAATCCTCTTTGGCTCTCAATAAAAGAGAGTTCAAGTTCAGAGCAAAGAAACTGAGAAGTGCAGGTTTGTGCAGCTAAAGATGACTATTGGATGCTCATTGGGAGCGATTCTGAAAGCATTTCTTAACAAAAAGCAGCATCTATTATTTCTATGATACAAACAATCTGCAGAAATTCATCTCTTACAAAATAGTAGCTACATCCCAGCATTTTATGAGGACTATATATGAACATGAAAGACTTTTGAGGTTGGATTTAATTTCAAACTGAGATAAGAAACTAAATCTTCTTTCTAAATGATATCTGTATCATTCGTCTGCTAGTGTGTGCCAACTGGATCAGGAAAATCTGGAATTGAAATGTAACCTCAGTGAAAATTTTGTAATTTGTTGTTGACCTCAGCTTGTGATTAATATCATCATATATTAAGCTGTCATTTATTTTATAAACCAACCAATTAGTATATATTTATATGTAAAATATTAGCAAGAAGATTAGAAATCCAAAACAATAAACACGTCAGAACAACATTGATAAAAATAAACAATTTTCAAAATCGATTTGAAAAGGTTTGACATTTGACACACACACACACACACATACACACACACTTTAACGTTTAGGCATTTACATGTTATATCGTTCTTGTTTAACAGATCAGTCCATACTACATCCCTTTAGCAACTCGATGAAATCCATCCTGGTAGGTTTTGCATCACTTTGAAACAACAACAAAAAAAGGAAGCAACACCTTGATGGAGGAAAATTACACATCGTAGGTTTTTACAAGAGTCATATTACAAGCCATTTAATGCTGGGTCATAAAATGCTCCTTAACCTGCCTGCTCTCTGGTACAAGACACACTCAGGTAATGGTGTTGTGAATTCAGACTGGTTCAGAGTACTCATCCTGTGTTTTTCCTCCAACACAATCTCAAACTTTTTTGGCACGTTCAAGCCGAAGCCCTGTGAGTGAGAACAAATCTGAAGAGGATGTGATAAAAGGGCAACTTTGGATAGATCTGATTCTCCTGAAAGTGCTCAGACTTCAAGAGTAAAAACAGAACTGTTATGAATCCTTTGTTTTTTAATTAATTTAACAACTTTCAATTCAGGTGTCATTTGGCTTCAAGGGCAGAAAATAAACTGACAAGGGAAAACTGTCACTGGCTGTTTTTTTTGTGTGTTAGCACTTTCAGTTTATCCCAAGGAAAAATAAAGGTAAAGGACATCAGTTAATCTGAGTGGGAAAAACTCAAATCATCAAAAATAACAGACCAAAAAAAACCCAAACTTTTGAAGTCTTTGCTTCAGAGCAGGCGCTTCATTTCATGTCAGAAGCTTTTTTTCACAAACAGATTCTTTTCTTGGTGCACATCTAATACTGACACGAAAACCTGCCAAGCTCTCTGAATGGAACACCTGTGCTATTGTTGCCTTCTGAGTCATGACATGAGGTCTTCTGGCCTCAAGTCTTGTTAAAGCCTCTTAGAAATTCAAATTAGAAATTCAAATGAAGCTTTCAGTCAGATATGAAAATCAGTATCAGTATCTTGTTCACTTTTATGGGGAGATGTGGCAGTGTGCTTTCATAAGATGAAAGAAAATAAAAGACAATTACACAACTGCGTACAACCCTGTTTCAAAAAATAGAATGCAATGAATGGGAAGTCATTTAAAGCATCCCGCCCCCCCCTTCTTCTTTACAAAAAAAGACAAATAGTACAAAATATTAGATTTTGACAGTGAAATGTTACTGATTTTTGAGGATACAGTCCATGCTCATTTTCAGTTTGATGCCAGTAAGATGTTGCAAAAAAGTTGTGACAGGGCAACAATCAAGTGGAAAAGAACAGAAAAAACCTGCTGGTAAATCTCACTATTCATTAGGTTAAATAGTAACATGACTGGATACATATTTTCCCAGAAAAGCACGGTTTCTCATTGTGCTCATTGCAAATACTTATTTATTTCTTTTAAATGAGTGTAAACCTGTCAAAAAATATGGCTTTCATCATTTATGGTGAAGAATATAAACAGGACCCCACATTATAATTCAACGATTCTGTTCCCAACTCAAATCTCACCTGTCATCTAATTTGCTTTTACCTCAGTGCTCATTAAATTCAGACAACACCTGATTATGTTCCCGTCTTGAAAAATGTGTTTGTTTGCCAAAAACATAGTTGAGTATAAACAATAAATACTCTTAAGAAGCTACACTGTGTAATTATTTTAGTTAATTTTGTTACATAACACATTTTTTCCTGTCTTCTGAAAACATGACTTATGACACATTCAAAGCCCCAAAAGGCAACAAAATGTCAACATGCTATGACTGAGCTCAGCTCAGCTTGAATACACTCATCCTTTAAATAAATGTCCCTCGAGCTCAGCAGATATAAAAACAAGGACCATTTTTCTACAAGTCACATTCAATACCTGAAATCTGATCTTACTTGAAATAAAATAAAAACCTGATATTTATGGGTTGAGTAGAGCCACATTTGGATCTATGAGTTCTCCCAGGTAAAGTGTTGCTGTGAGAGGACCATGTTTTAGCAACCTATGTATCCCAAATCATGAAGGTTTACTGCAAATAACACAGACATGAAACCTTAGGACCAATTAGTAAACAGTGTTTACTGCTTATGAGAAGCATTATGAACAAAACCTTTACTGATAAATGCAGCCTTAGTTTCTTCTAATTTGCCAGTTATTTATATTAAATAATTTTAAATAATTTTAATTTATTTATATTGAATTTATTTCCCTGTAAGAACATCATGCTCATTTTGGAGATTAACAACTAATGAGTGAGCCCATAAACCTATCAGGAGAGTGTTTAATGAGGTCATAGACCAACAGGTATTTACAAAAGCAACTAAAGGAGTCGCCCCCTGTACGCCCCATCTGTACAGATGGTGGGAATCACTTTATTAGTACATTATCATTTGCTGCAATTCTTCATTGGATTTTCCCGCAGCTCCTCCCATGTCTGAGTCAGAGTTTTGTTCCTTTCATCCACAGACTGTGTTCTTCACATGAAAACACAGGAAAAACACAATGCTACTTTAACATTCAAACACAAGTCATTTGTGGAGTTCAAGAACAGTCTGCATACAGTACAGAGACAATGCCAACCTTTTCAGAAGGTAGAGATTGCAGGTTTCCTCTAAGGTGTCGTGGCTCAGTGTTTGCTGCTGTCGTGTGCACTCAGGATGTGAAACAACGTGCTGCTTAAAGATGTCAGACTCTGCAAAACGGAAGACGAAAAGCTGGCTCTGGCTCCTTTCTTCAGATGTAACACTGCAGCTGGTGTCCTGGTCACCTGGATGAGAAACAAAAAAAACTTTATTTATAGTATTTGTTCTAACATTAATTCAGGAACATGCTGTTATCATAAAATGGTTCTGCGGTGTTTGGGTTTACCTCGTATGAACAGACTCTGCTGTTTGGAGTTCAGCGCATAAATCGGACTGCGGGGAGTTGTAATGAGATGAGTTGTGGGAGGAGTCAGGAAGCACACAGTGGTGTTGTTGATGACATCTTGGATGGACATTTTTCCACTCCTTTGCATTACAAGTGACTCACAGAGGCAGGAAAAATAAGACAGTAAGATAAGAATTTAAAGTCATTAAAGGGAAATTTTTCTGTTGATTTCCTAGTGCATATTTCTATTTTTGAACCCTATTCCGGTAGCTCTGCGTGATTCGCAGTTCAAAATAACCCATTTATCTTATACTAGGTCCACTGAACCTTTACATCATAAAGGTCAATGGTGCGTTTAGTGCAGTCTCAAGCCTGAGCTTTTGTCTCACAGGAGTTATTACTCAATATAAGTATTACGGGGAAAAAAAAAAGTATTAGGGCAATCCATTTTATAATTTTATCAACAGCTTGAGTGTTCCTACCAATCCCTGCAGGAACTGCACTGATGCAATGACAGTTGGGAGGTCCTTGCTGTCCTTTGGCCTGAACAGACACATAAAGTGATGTGTAAAAACATTTGATCTAATACAATGCCACGCTTCCACGCATGTAAAACTCAGACAACCTTTCAGAGAGCTGCTTTGTGCTGGGTTTTGTCCCTCGTCCAGTTGTGATGGTATGAATTGCTCCACTTTTACACAATATCAAAAGATGGACTTTTTCTGCAGTAAAAATCTGGAAGTCATCATCAGTCACAGGGCAGCAATCCATAAACTGTACCCTGAATAAGGCGCTGTTTGCTTCTGGCATTAAAACGACAGACAATGGAGCCCCTGGAAATAAAAACAAAGAGGAATAAACAGGCTAAAATGTGTTTAGAATAGAAATAAATAAAAAGCTTTTAGACTTTTAGCCTCATAGATATTAAATTTAGAGACTGTGTATTTTTCTGCTAACTGACTCATCCTCATTATCGCTTTCAGTGATGTTTTTGTTGGAGAATAAATATATCTGTCAGCTTAATGAGAATGTGATTATTAACTGAACTGTGTTGTCATGTGCACAGCTGGATGTGTATTTAACTGTGGAAGCACTGACACTTAATAATAATGACGCTGTTGTGTCATTATTATTAAGTGTCAGTAAGGGAGACAAAAGGATGTCTGCCTTTTCTGTCGATGTGTTTGCAGAGATGCCGAAATAAAGAAAATGGATACTCTGTGAGGAAACCAATCATTGCTTCTCATCTGACTTCCTGAGAACATCTGATTTTGTTGTATAATAACTTTAGAGTATTGAATGAAGCCCTGCCAATTTTTACAGGCCCTTTTAAATACACATGCGTGGGTAAAACTTTGGTGGCTTTTGATTTATATTATTTTTTAGCAGTTTGAGCCCTCATAACTTACTAAAGTACAAGACCAAGCTCCATGAAATTTTCAGGGCTGGGAGACACACGATTTTAAACTCATTCCTGAGTGTCACGAGCTAAAGCCAAAATCTTGTTTTTCTTCAGCATATTACTCATATTCTCATTCATATTAGTTTAAACATCAATATCATGGGATATATCATAGTTTCAATAACGGCAGCAGTTTAATATTGAAGAGCTAGAGAAACAGGAGAAAGCATTGGTACCCTGATAATTTACTGGAGAAATCTTCCAAAAGTGCATTTGAGTAAACTTTCAGGGGTCATATCACCACTTGGGATAAGTTGCTTTTCAAAGGAACTCATATAAAAAGTCTCCCTTTTATCTTCATTTTGATACAGGGCTCACCTTTAGCATTAATTCCTTCTGGGCTTTTCCAGATTTTATTTTAACGGAAAACAAGGAATATCTGCAGAATATCTGTAAACTCCCAATCAAAGAAAGCTCTGGAGGATTCAGCCATGGTGATATTTTAGAGATGCCCCGTAGGATTTGCTCACCGGATCGCCTGTCCCAGACACACACCAAAGCATCACTGAGCCCAAGAGCGACGTAACGGGTGCATTTACTAACAGCCGAGCAGAGGATTTCCTTTGCGTTTGGCCACAACACATCTGGCATGGGTTCCACATCTGCATTAAACATAAGACCATTCCAAAACGTTAAAATAATCTCACTGGTGTAAAGAAAAGTATGCGGTAACATGAAAACTTTTTAAAGCTTTTGTTCTTAGTATCTAGATTTATCTCTAAATAAATAAAATATCCTACTTGGGCTGCTCTTTGGTGGTTTTTTTAGGAAATACTGAAGAAGATTACAGCTGCCACTCCACCACACAGCAACAGCGACAAGTAATCCTAAGAAAAGGTTAGACATTAAAAATGACATTAACAGGAGCATGGTCTGCATACAGACTCGAATATGTCTTTAATGGATCTGACTGTTGAATATCAATCATGGATAACGAATAAAATCCAAAGCACGAGGATACCCTTGTGAATTTCAATCAGTTCATCAATCGTACATATAAGGTCAGAAAGACAGAAGGATCACTATTGTGGAAACTGCCAAATGGGTTTGACATATTTAAATTACTTAAGAAAGCAGAAACACCCGGACTCTGTTACAAACCTGGCTGAAACTCTGCTTTGTTGTCACCAGGACCACAGGGCAGAAGAAAGTGCTGCGTGCAATTTCTGGAAAAGATTCAGTAACTAATATGTAACAAAAGAGAGATAATTGTTTGCAGACAGAGAGATCACAAATGCTGGAGGACCCACAGGTGAGTTTTATTTACTATTTATATTAAGATGTAGAACTAACTCATCTTATGTCTTCAATACTGGATTTGCTGATGATATAGTGACTGGTTTGATTATTGGAGATAAAAAAAAAATCTTTGCTTATCTGAACGCGTCTGTTAGTGTCATTCTAGTTTTCTTCAGTTAACCACATGAGGGCTTAGGACGCAACCACACAGGAAGTGAGGAGCACCAATGTGGCAACTGAAAGTCAACAACATTCGACGACTTCAAGCAACTACGAGCAAAATATCTGCTGGCGATGCAAAGTGGGCAGATTTTTTAAATTCTGAGGTGAGCGACCAGCATCACATTTAGAAATATAAACAAAATAAGCATATAATTGTTATGTAATGCAGACAGAGAGTCTGCAGAATATCTGTATAATCCCAATCAAGAAAAGCTCTGGAGAATTCAGCCATGATGATATTTTAGACAGAGACAGACAGACTGACTGACCAAAACAAAACAGAGCAACCAAAGAAAGCAGCTTAGCTTTGAAATGCTGATTGTATTGGCATGAACTTTATCACACCTTGGGCTTTCATTCATTTCCTTTGTTTTTCCTTCATCTGTATTGAAGGGCGGCTTCTCCCATCGACGACTGCTGCTCCTGATTATGTCCAGAGCCAAACAGTGCATCAGAAAGTCTGTTGGCTGTGAGGCCTCAGGTGGACCATTGAGTGCCCTCTCTGCCAAAAAGCAGAAACATAAAGGTCAGTTGCATTTTTATTTCATTCATGAAAACAGAGATACAATACATAAAAACTGATAGACCCACATACATCTCTGCATGTTTGGTTAAATTATAGCACAGTGTAAATGTTATGCTTCTGCTCTAACAGAAACCTACCTGTTGGGATTTTTGGTGGCCTAATTTGAATCGTTACTGTAACTGGTGACCACTCAGATGAGTTTGGGTTCTGAGGTTTAAAAAAAAAATCTGTTTATTTAATGTGTGATTCAGTCACATACAATATACAGTCCCGATCAAAAGTTTAAGACCACTTGGAAAATGGCAAAAAATCATATTTTGCATGGTTGGATCTTAACAAGGTTCCAAGCAGAGCTTCAACATGCAACAAGAAGAAATGAGAGTGAGACAAAACTTTTTTTTGAGCATGCAATATATTAAAAACAATGCTTTAACTGAAACAGGCTGTTTTACAGCTGATCAAAAGTTTAGGACCACATGCCTTTAAAAGGCCAAATCTGTGAAAAAATGTGGATTCATTGTCGTCCATTGGATGCATTTGAAAATCCTAGGTAACTTCCTTTTTGCAACCTTCTGCATTCAGAAGGTCTTCAGAAAACCTGACCTCGGACCCTCACCTCGAGGTCGAGGTCACTGAGATTCAAACTGTCCAAGACTTTTATTACATAAACTTATGATATTAATTTGACAGTCCTAGGTGTCACCTTTCTTGAATTGTCATGTTCACGAAATTTTCAGAAAATTTGACTTCGGACCTTGGATTGAGGTCAGCGTCATGGATATTTGAACTTTTTAGTAGATTTTTAGTAGATACGCCTAAAATATGAAAATCCTAGTTGGGTGTTAACATTGCTTGCCCGGCTGGATGATGACAATACCCCAAGCATTTCAGGTTTAGGGGTAAAATCTAGAAAAACAACTAGAATCTGGAAAAGATTTTCCAGTCTTTAGAAGTCAAAACCAAAAAGACGAAAAAACCTAAAAAACAATTATGGTAAAAAAGTGTAATATGGAAACAAATAAAGAACAAAGAGAGACTGGGATGTACCAGGACTTCAAAATCTCTGGTCTTAGCACTCCTCAGAGTTCGGTCCCCAAAACACATTCTTGTTTCAATTTAAACTGCGACTCATTACCTGTGCCATCTCCAACTCTTTCAGCCATGCTGCTGAAGGGAACTGATAGATCTCGAGCCGAACAGTTCCACCACCTGATAGGAGATGTGAACTGAAAATGTGAAATTTTGCATTTGATTGCAAACTCTTTAACTAACCCCCATCATAAAAACTAAAACAGAAGTTCATACTTACAACTGAGTGATGCAGCTCCATAATTTCCCCCTTCAAAGAGTTCAAATGACAAACAAATGCTCCTTTTGTTGATATCTTCCTGTTATTGAAATAATTGATTTGTTTTCTTTTGTTGTTTAAATAATTAAAAACAGAAAAATTCAAAGTGAAAACCACACCCTGCCCCAGTTATATATGTCATTTCGTAAAATGTGACAATACACACCATAATGTTAATAACACAGAGGAGGTGTATCGAGTCCGAGAGATGACCAAAGACACTCGCAACACCTGTAGATGATAGCAATGATGTCAGTATGATAAATAACATTTAATAATATAGACCCTGTTTACACACTTCAAAAAGCATCACTGTCTAAGCCAGTGGTTCACAAAATGTAACACTAAAACGAAGCATTAAGTGCACAAAAAGGCATGAATTAAATTACATTTACTACATTAACTACATCAGATGCCCTGATTAACATACCAGTGGCTCAGACTGACTGCAAGAATAATATTTTTTATGACTTAAAACTGATCAGTTTCTTGGGTGGAGTTAAGTTATGCTAACATTGTGGCAAGTAACCCAAAAAGGCTCTTGGAAACCAAACATCCCTTCTCAGAGAAAATTTGCCTACTGCACAGATTCTTAACCAGAGGCAGCAACAAAGTCTGATTGTGTCTGAAAGTGGCCAATAAAAAGAATACTGAAAGGAGCCTATCCCAGCTGTCATAGAGCGAGAGGGCGGGGTGCATCTTGGACAGCTTGCCAGGCCATTGCACAGCCAAATGTCAGTGTGTGTTTGCTAATCTATAAAATTCCAGTTGTCTGATATATTTTTATGACAGATAAGTGATAATAAACAGCAGAAGCAACCCAAGGAAAGCCTGGTGGACCATAACTCACCCATATCATCAACAGTGCCAAGCAGATACATGGTGTTAGACATACTGGTCATCTGGATAGATGTAATTTCCAGCCTGTCCTGCAGCCATCCTGCAACACGATTCAGAGATGACGCACACCACACAGACAAGCCCCCGGAGTGGCCCAGACAGAGGTACCTGCCATCCTCTGAGCAAGCCAGGCAGTTGGTGTTTTCTGGAAGCTGACAGAGGAGGGAAAAAAGTCTTTCTAGAAGCAAGTCTCACCACTAAACACCTTATATGGCTGCTATTTTGAAACAATAATTAAAATAACTTCATTAATTTAATTAATCACAAGTATGTGAAATTGCACGTATAGAATCACCAGTGAAATGAAATCTTACAAATGCTCAAAAATACTTGCGCACACCTGTAAGTTGTATTTCTACAATCTTCCCACAGGTTTCAATTCATAATTCTTCAAGTAACCTATTTCTAGCTTAGAATGAACGTGAGAGCGTCTACATTTTGTTTAACGAAAACTGATATTTTTATTTGACAACCTTTGTTTTCTTCATTGTAAAAAAAATGGAATAGCCTTGTTTGCTGGTTCAGAGTTAACTGGACATATTTCATACTGGTCTACACAAAAATCAAGTCCTCGTTTACTTGATCAGCCTGATTAATCTGGTCTAAGGCCTGATTTTAGGCCTTAGTTGACATGAGAATTATTTATTGAGACAGCAGCACTGTGGCAAAAGAGTAAAAAAAAAAAATCTAGACACTAATTTAAATATAAATGGATGTATAAGACAAATTTCAATTGCATTTTTGGGTTGTTTTTCTTTCCGTGCTTAAAGAGGAATAAAAAATCTCAGGAAAAAATCGTGACTGAGGCCCTCATAATTAATGCATGAGACAGTTAAGCTCAAAACTTTACATGTCAAGATCTCTGTACCTGCATCACACCAGTAAGTTCCAAAGTAGGCGTCTCATCCCTGGATGTCTTCGTTTTATGGGTTGATTCCATTTCTTATGTTTTCTTTGTGCATACAAGGACATCAAATGAAAAACAGAAAAACAAGTTTTTTCAGCATACAAAGAATTTTGGCATTACCCCAAAGAAACATCACTGTAATCAAATCTAATTTGTAACCATTTTTGCCAAATAAAATATAACTACAGTTATCAAATGACCAGAAATAAAACTGTGTGGTGGACCACTAGTGGGCTCCACTCACACCCAGTGTACGGGAAGTGGTTGCTGATTTGTGGGGCACGAAGTGTTCAGTTGTGTTGTGATGAAGAATAAACCAGGAGTGAGAATCGAGAGCTCTGGTGTCGTCTTTGTTTGCCTCCACAACAGAAATAATTTTTTTTTTTAGAAAGAAATAGATGTCTGTGAAATAAGACAACAAAGACTCAGTGTTTTAACTATATGTAGATTGTGCTCATCTGCATGTTCCAAAGCCCCTTTATTAGCCAGAAAAATCCCCAATGTTAATTCAGTATAAAGTATTCCAATAACATGTAGAATGTGGTCGTTACTATGCAGGAACTGAAACAGTCTTAAATGTCACATTGGTAAAAGCTGATCCTATTTGTATGCTGAAAGTATTTATTGGAAAAATAAAACAAGAAAATGAATGAGATTAGCCCTTTTCGTAAAACTTGATGTCGTTCACTAAATGCTTTAGAGTATAGAGTTTACAACTTTACACACAGACTTATTCGGCCTAGATGTGGCTGAAAAAGAGTTCAGTGAGGTCACTGGTTAGCCTTACAGGCTAACAAACAGCTGAGACCATAGATTAAAAAAAATAATAATAAAAAAATCGTAATACAAAGCTGCTTGACTCAGGACAAAAAAGGGGCAGCTTGTAAAACAACTATTTAATCACAAACAAAAGTATTTTAGCTTAAGTGTCATTTTAGACCAGTATGGAAAAGCTTTGGATGTGTTGGTCTTACCTTAGCTTTGCGAACTCTGAACGGGCTTGATGTTTCACAGTTGCTATGACAACCGTCTGGCTCCACCCCGACCGCGGTTTATAGTTGCTTTGTGTCAGGAGGAGTAAGCTACACACCGGCGTGGATGCTACAGAAGGACGGTCACAGTGAGATCTGCAGCCCTGCGATCTAATCTATGTCTGAAGATAGTGTATGTTCTATTCTTGTGACAAATGACTGATAAAATATTATTCTAATGTGCAATTTCTGTAAAGCAGAAAGTATATTTTAATATTTTGGTAGCACTTTAAAAAAAAAATTTTTTCACACTATTAAGCATTATTAAAGTATTAGTAAGGTATTTTCGAGTGCTTAATTTATCATTTATATACATTTCCCCTCTTTAGTATGCCATTTATAAATATAGATATATTATTATGACTATGATTGTGATTGTTACTGTGATAGCTCTACATGATGTAACAGTAACGGATGGATGGACATATCTGTATTTATAAATGACATACTGAGGAGGACTCTCTCTTTCTCATTTATCCTTTGATGTTATTCCATGTGGTTTAAGGGTTTCTGTTTCTCAAAATCATAGTTTAATTATAGCATATGCATATTTATATGTTCCCCTTCTCCTGTTAGAGGAGTGGACCAATCTTTTCCTACTGAGAGTGCCAACATCTGTATGATGTATACAAAGATTTTACACACATTAAAGACGCATTTGTTTTGCACTAAGCAGCAACCTCTGGAGCTAAAAATTCAAACCAATTATAATGCCAAAGAGTGCAGTTTCTTTATTGGTCACTCCCAATTTTATTTATAAAACACAAAATCATAACAGCAGTCATCAACAGTATTTCTTTTGTCCTATCAATTTAACAATTTAACTCTACAAAGCATGTCAGTCTTGCAACTACTCAACCCGCTGAACCCAGCAGACATGAGTAAGCAGCCAAAACTTAACTGAACTGGTCTGTACAGTTGAGAAAAATTTGCACAGCAGACAACATATCCAAGTAGCCTTTTGAAGATAAATTAAGACTGAAAATATTGCTTAATGATAACGTTGGACTGCTTGGTGGCAGCTCATAATAAGCCAAAGCTTTAGACTCCCGATGTGACTTGGCACTCAGAAGTTTAGACGATACATTTCATCACAAGGGGCACTATTGTCCAAAGTGTTCAAAATGTCTGTGAGGACATTCATTAGGGCCAGGTATGTGAGTCTCTTCAATGTCCACAACCATGTTTTTCATTGCAAGTTGAAGAATGATACTCGGATGAGGTCAACATGGGGACAATCGGATGGTCTTCTGTTGTTCTCCTTTTATAGCATGGTAGTTGACAGTAAATAAAATAATGTTTGGTGCCATTTGTGACAGCCTCCACCGCGTTGCAACTCTGAATGTTTTTAGATCTCATCCATCTGGATACCAGAGTTAGTCTGCATCTTTGCAGTAAGTAGCAGATGTGTGTATTTAGGCACTGCATCTGTACAGTTTATCAATGCGGCTTGCTAACCACACTTACTAGTGTGAGCTGTGAGTTATAACTGATGGCATAACCTACATTCTGAAATATGGTAACTTCCAGCTAAACAAGCAAAAACGCAGCAATTATAATAAAATGAATGTGGCCTTCAAAAAGCATGCTATGAGCGTCTTTATTATACAGTTTACAATTACCCCTCCAAGTATACCAAAATTCAAAACTAATAGGACCTTTTCACGCATGTGAAGAATGATAATGATATGGTACTGCACTGTGTTAATTGACAGGCTTTTATAGCCAGCCACAGCTGGCCTTCGCTTTAACAATTAAGGAAACAAAAGATATTATTATTCAGGATCTAAAAGCTTGGATTTTTAAAGATTTTGATTTAGCCCATCCTTTACATTTGACACTTTATTTTAAGTTTTAAAGTTTGCAGTTGGTACATTTTTGATAAAGGAAAACTCTTGCTGCAGGATAATCATCTGAAAACTGATTTTTATCCCAACCTGACAATGTTGTAGTTTCAATAGCCCTTTATAGAACAGATAATAAAATGTCTTATACAATAATTTCTTAGCTTTTACTTATACCTGATGCCTGTGTGCATAAAGAAAACATGATTGCTGTGTGCACAAAAAAAATAAGAGCAGTAGACAAAGAAAAATGTCTGTGGTTATAGATCTCTTTGATGGTTTTATTTGTTTGAAATTTGCACAACAGAAGAAGAGAAAGTACACAACTGTAAAATGCAGTTCATAATGCATACGCTCCTCTCGCCGACTTCATCATCAGGGATACTTTCATCCTGCTCAATCGCCCAAATATAATCATACACTCTTAATCACAATAATCCAATAATAATTATGGTTTTCCATCAATAATCTGACACATCGATTCCTTTCTTTTCATAAATCTTTTCATAATTACCACTTGTTCGTCAATTGTTACTTTTAAGATTGGGCTTTTTGTGCTTGAAATATGGCAGAAATCACTAAAAGGCAAATTTTCAAATCAAACTACTCTGTGTGCTCAGAAAGTAAAACGTGGTGTCAATAGGAATAACGGCAGCATTAGAAATATATAAGTGTTATTCTTAATGGCAAATACCTGCACATTTACCTCAGTGATGAATTAAGCAAAATGTACCAGAAGGATTACAAATGCAACAAATGAGTAAGCAATGTCACCACAGCAAACAGAGAACGTTACATTACATTAAGAATACAGAAAGCCACTGCTGGCAATCATTTAAACAGTTTTAAACAGCAAACAGTGGTATAAGGCAGATAACAGATGAGTGTTTGTATGGATAATGACCATCTTGATATTGGCAGTTTGAAGACTATACAAGTATTCTTAAGGCTTCTATGTCAATGACTGTGTGATGACATTCAGTACAAAAACTGCAGCCACAATGAACAAATACACTCTGAATGGGCACTGATTAACAGTTGAGAATTCAGCTCTCCAAGCTTAAAATACCCAAATACTACAACATATAGTAAGTTATCAAATGCACACATTTTACCAATAGGTAAAATGTCTCAGGAGGATGTACTTCCTGAGACAACTGGGGAAGTACAGTCTTCCACAGGAGCTGCTGATCCAGTTCTACACTGCAGTCATTGAGTCTGTCCTGTGCTCCTCCATCACAGTCTGGTATGGTGCAGCCACTAAACAGGACAGGCGCAGACTGCAGCGGACTGTACGGGCAGCAGAGAAGATCATCAGCGCCCCCCCTGCCCTCCATCCAGGACCTGCACCTCTCAAGAACCAGGAAACGGGCAGGGAAAATCATCACAGACCCCTCACACCCTGGACACAGACTTTTTGACCTGCTGCCTTCTGGCAGACGGTATAGAAGCCTGCAGACCAGGACCACCCGACACAGGAACAGTTTCTTTCCCCTCGCCATCTCCCTCCTAAACAGTTGATCTGTCACACTGCTCCCACTGCCAGACTGCAACTGCACCTTATGTACATTCTGTGGTATTCATTTC
>VUQG01019523.1:0-11224 GCA_015106755.1 Etia nguti | reverse complement strand
GAGTCAAGGAGGCCATTTACGTGAAAAGGGAAAGACCATCTCTGAATCGAGGAGGGGGCCTAAGGGTACATCTTTCGCCATCTTACAATGCTGTGATTGCAGCCATTCCCCAACTCTCTGTGAATGGTACTCATGGCCATTGATCAGTGGTCTTTGATCAGTGGGTTTTGGTCAGTGGTTGTTGATCAATGGTCATGAGAATTTGCATAATTAAGATTAAGGAACTGACCTCCCAGCCCATTGTTCCTTGAGTGGGCTGGTTTCAGTCATTATGCAAATATACTGTTTATAAGATTGGGGAAACCTGCAGTCAGCTGAGACTGAAGAAGTCACTTGGATGAGTGACGAAACGTTTCTCCCACAAAACGCTACGTCCAGATGAACAGAATCAACTTTTGGAGATAATATTGCAGCTGTAATATTATTGTTGTTTTCTTTTTACTCTGCATTAAAAAAAATCATTGCTAATATTTTCAGATGTAAATGTTGTAGGTATTAGTCTTCTTTTTTCATCCATGGGTAAAACAACATACTTTTGCACGTTGTTTGTGAAGTATGTTGTTAAACATTTTATTACACACTCATATTATATTATATTATATTATATTATACACCAATGAGTGATATCTTGCTCATGCTTTGAGCATTATGTAAAAAGATGTAAATAACATAACATAATGTTATGTTATTTTTATTGCTGTAAGTCACGCCTTGTTGATTCACAACAGGTTGTTTTGAGTCTTTTCACTGTGACTGATAGAAATCAGTGTTCATCAGTACTTCCTGATTGGCATCAGTTTTCAGGTGAAAATGTGGCAGATTCTGTAGGACTTAATTAACTTGAATGTAGTGAAAATGTGCATGTGTTTTATTTCTTGTATTTTACAGATGATTCCTGTTGCTGTATGAACTATGTATACAACATTCTTAAAAATGGAAGCCTTGGTGACGCTATCAAGTAAACTCTTTCGTTCCAAATCACAGCATAGTTTTTTTTTTTTACCCTTTTAGATTTTAAAAAAAATATTTTTTGAAAACTCTTTGATCAAAAATTTATGTAAGAGTGAAAGACAGAGAGTTGAGATTTTACGGTATTTAAGACAGGTTCTGATATGAAATTGACAAAAGACTTTACATCATTATGAGTCATCCTAATATTTTCTTGTCCTTTTTACAAGAGCCATTATGCAGCTAGAAGAGTTTCTAGAGGAAGAAGAAATAAACGAAACCATTTCATCAATGAGTTCTGACCATGTTGTTGCCCTCGTGTATAAACCCAATGGTACCTTTGAAGGCCTCGACATTTATGCCAGCGATAATGAGGTATTTAAAAAAAAATCAGATTTCAGAGTTATTCAGAATTACTGTGATTCTGAGATTTTAACTTGCTGGTAACTTTTTAACAGCAGAACTGGAAATATCAGTTTTGTCTACCATTTTGGTCCAGACTGTGTGCAGGCAGGAATAGGACCCAAACGCAGACTCAAAGGCAGGACGTGAGCTTAAAAACCACAGCTTTATTGCTGGATGCAAAACAATACAAAACTAAACTGGAAAATTCTAATAATAATTCACATGGGGAAACACACGGAGAGGTACACAGCCATGAGGGAGAACGTGACATGGGATTGAGGGAGATGCTGAGATAAATACAGAGAGGGATAACCAGGAAGTGAGAACACAGGGGGGAGACAGCTGACACGAATAACCATAACAAGACAGGGGAAGCAAGACTGAACAGAATGAACATGGAAACACGAGACCTTCACAATAAGACAGGAAACAGAGGAACATGATGCAGGAGTGGAGGGGAGGCAGATGAGAGGGAGCGAGGGAAAACGAGGGAGAGAGAGGGCAGATATGAGAGGGAAACATGGAGGGGAAACAAGGCATAAGAACTCATACAAACACAAACACGGACACAGACGCACAGAGGGAGACACAGAGAATAGAATAGAATAGAATAGAATTCAACTTTATTGTCATTGCACATGTCACAAGTACAAGGCAACGAAATGCAGGGCAACGACACAAGGGGGAAATTACTAAATAATCAAGGAACTAAACAGGGACCATAAGAAACTCAAAACAGGATAACCAGCCACTGTGGAAATAAACTTAAGACTAGTAAAGAGAACTTATACATAGATCGTAATAGAAAATGACAAAAACACAGGAAAACTCAAAACGCTGGGTCAAATGATCCAGGACCATGACAAAGGCGATTCCAGACCAGCCGAGAGATATAATCTCTTCAGTGCGTCATGGATCTGCCTCCTCCCAGTGGGACATGCCCAGAATACCTCACCCAAGAGGCACCCAGGAGGCATCCGTGTGAGATGCTCAAACTACCTCAACTGGCTCCTTTCGATGTGGAGGAGTAGCAGCTCTACTCTGAGCCCCTCCTGAATGGCCGAGCTCCTCATCTATCTCTAAGGGAAAGCCCAGCCACCCTTCGGAGAAAGCTAATTAACACCACTTCTTATCCGCAGCTCTTGCAATCATTGTATAATGACCGAATGACTCAAAACAATGGGCCAGCCAGCTCATACTTCCAGAGCACCTCCCACAGAATACTCAGAGTGACATGACCAATTCCTTCTCCAACTGGTTGGGCGAACTCCCATGCACCCTAAAATATCCTTGAGAGTGTAAAGAGCTCGTTCAGTTTGATTTCCTCATTAGCAAATGTTAATTAGCATGTGAATGCTTATGTAAAGCTTTCTATTGAGCACCGAGCAAATCATATGTTTAAGCATTTGCTGGCTTTTTTCACATATACTTTTCTTTTATGCAGTAGAATAAGATGTTTTTGCTAATAATTTAAGCCCTGATCATTTTTCTCTGTGCACCGTGTAGTCTTTTAGTTGTTGCCTTCAGGCAAATGTAACACAATCTACCTACTAACTGATTAATATGACTAGTATTAAATCCAAGCCCCCCCCCCCCAGCAGCCTGCTGCAATACCACATATTGTCACTGGTATTCAACCAAATTAGTACACAAATAACAAAACAAGGTCAGGAACAAAAGCCTTGTGCCTGACCAATACTGAATTACTGAAATATACATTTCTTAACACGATCAAGACGATAAATGCATCTGATGATGCATTTAGATGAGGAGCCCTAGATACAGTATGTAGTAACCATAAGAATATAGATAAGTATACACAAATCTTTCAACTTTCTGTTAGCAGTCATATGCTGTCTCATACGGTGCACTATTAAAACTCCAGTTTACACTGCACAGGCTTTTGATGTTGTTCTGCAAATTCAAGGTAACTGTTTAAATCCAGCAGAACTGTCCTCTTTACCCCCTCCTCCCTGTTTGTTTCACAGTGACTTGCTGTGTCGGAGCGTTCATGCTCCATTGCTCTGGTCTGAGCGCTCAGCTTGCCTTGGGGTGTCTGGGTTCTGCAGCGCAAGACAGTAAATCCTCCCGTGTCTGATGGCTATTGATTAGGTATTCACATTCTGCCTCCCGCTCGGGAGAAAACAGCTCTGGCCTCCACTCCCTTTCACTCATCATCCCTGTCTCCTACTCACTGTTGCTCTTCCACCAGCAGGCCCTCACAAAGATATGACAGAATACAGTATACTATATAGGATATAGGCACCACTTTGCACTTTATTTCAGCCTCTCCTCAACTCCACAAACATCTCACTCCTGCTTTTGTTTATCTGGGATTATGACCCCCCCCTTTCTGACAGTGTTTCTCTTTTATTTCCTCTTGTCTTGTCATTTCCTCTTTGTCAAAGCCTAATTTTCACCCCTCTCTCCTACTAAACCTGTCACTCTCGTCATTTCTCTATGGGACACAGCGAGCACTGTGGACGTAATTACCACCCACTGAGGGAGTGTGGAAGCATGGCGTACTTGCGTGTCATCGCTGATCAAGTTAATGTATGCAGATTAGACTGCGCATATGAATCAAGTGTTTCCCCTTGGTGGAAGGTCTAAACATAGCTGACCAGGCATTCACCTTAACTGCTCCGTGACACCAGCTGCAAAATGCTGAATGAGAAGCAACTCGAAGGAGTAAACAAATAGGCATCCCTCAGAGGAGATGGAGAGTAGCTATACATAGAAATACATAAAAACACATGAAAAAGAACAGGCCTCAAACATACACACACACACAACAAAAGGGAACAGGCTGACATGATTAGTGCATTTATTTCAAATGAAAAAAAAAAAAAAACAAAAAAAAAACAAGATTTCACCTTTTACACAGCACTGACTAAATCTCAGTAGGCATTCGTGTTTGTGTGAGAGTTGGAGGCCTTTAATGAGTGTGTGTTTGTGCAGAAGAGTATGAGGATGTGTTAAAGTGAGTGGAACTATAAGTGTGTGTGTGTGTGTGTGTGTGTGTGTGTGTGTGTGTGTGTGTGTGTGTCAGAGGGAAAGATTGAGCAAGTGAAGGATTGTTTATGTTTTTTTATTTTCTGTGCAAAAGTGCAGTTGTGGAGAAGTGTGCTTCTGTGTATGTGTGCCAAAGATAGAGAGACATGCTTTCAGGATTTTGTTTAGGGATTGTCACTGTGGATGTCAGTGCGTACGTGAGTGTGTGACAGAAAGAGGGATTACAGTATGTGTATGTGGGTGTATGTTTTTCCTGTATGTGTCTGATTGTGAGAGAGTAAGAACAGTATGCATTTTTGTTTTTTTATGGGTCTCTAGAAATATATTGGCCTAAAATAAGTCTGTTTTCAGGATCTGACGCTTCTACTATGTGTGTGCATAAGCTGTATATATTGGATGCGTGCGACAGAGGATCCATAAACTGCCGGTCGCTGAGCTGGAGGCCTGCCCGGGAGCCTCTGCTAACCTTCTCTCAGGTGATTTAGGAATCTATCGATTTCATAGTCCTGCTTTGTTTTTCCGCTTTTTCATAAATAGCAGATCAAACTCGTGATCGCCCCTGTTTGTTTTGTTCTCTTCCTCCTGTGGGCTATTTTCGCTGACATTTCCACCACTATCGATGGTGCAGGAAAATCATTTCATTTTTCTGCACCTCTGCAGGCAACCCCAGGCAAAAACAGTGAGGATGATGACGAATATCCTGGGATCAATAAATAACGGTGCATAAGAAGTGTGTGATTAGCTCAGTATCATGGTGACGTTAATAGAAATAGTAAAACCAGTACTGATGTTGTTAATGCAGTGAAATTGAATTCATACCTTTTTAAATAATACCGGGTTTAAGTGCTCAATTCACCCAAAATTGCAGGAAAAGGGTTGTCTTGGTTACCTGTAATGGTAAGATGAAGTGATGTGAAAATGGCTCTGATTTAGGTATCCACCTCCAATCTAGTGGAGGTGGATGACTTTTTTTGTGGTGTTCATAGTATTGGAAAATCAACAGCACTGCCTCACTGTGTCGCGTAACTGAAATCTCAAAGACAAATATCTTAACAGTTGAAAAATAAGATCATGAAGCCAAAAGTATCGATATGACATTAATCAAAGTGCATGGGTGATTTGGAGCACTTCTCAAAGGTTTGTGTGCATAGAGCTGTAAATTTTCACTGCTTTGCACTGTGACAAACACTCACATAGCCAGTTTGTCTGGAGCATTCGGGCTTTTCTATTTTTAGCATGTTTTTTAAGCTATGAAGAGAAAAATTGCATTTAATTACAGTCATATGAAAAAGAAAGTTTTCAAATGTATGGATTAATAACATGTAAGGGTGTATTTTCAAAAATACAGCCTTATTGTTTCTATAGGAATTCCAACTTTCAACCATCATCATGGATGGGTGGTGATCTGGCCTAAACGACCAGGGCAAATTGCAGTCATTAAGTCAACCATGAACTCCTTATACACCAAAGTATACAGTCCTCTGGAGTCAAATGTGAGCATCTAAAAATTGGACAAAACTGAGTCATCCAATAAGACATTGATCCCAGGCACAGCAGCAAATCTACAGAATGCCTGAAAAAGAAAAGAATGAAGGTGTGCTACAAAGTGTTGCAGTCAGACTCCAGTCATGAACCCAACTGAAATGCTGTGGACTGAAGCAACCTTGTAAAGAAGAGTGGGCTAAAATCCCTCCACAACAATGTTAGAAACTGATAAGGTCATAAAGAAAATGATTACTTCATGATATTGCTACTCATAGTGCTTCTACAAGCTATTGATGGGCTGTACTTAGTTTTTCACAGGACTGCATGGAGTCCTGTGAAAAGCTTTTTTCACAGGACTGTGTGTACCATCAACCTCATTCATCCATCCCGCGTCAAACAAAAGGGGATGTTCAAATGACATTTCTGTCTTAAATGGACAGAGTAAAAGTGACTAAATACAGCAGCCAATGGCGATGAGGCAGTGAAGATTATGGGAAAAAAGATAAACAATGTAAATGTTGACTTATGTTAACAAATGGAGTGGAGAGTTAGTCCAGACAGGGTAGTGATTATGTGCCTACATTAGCTGATTGTTTCATTCAGACTTCCAAATTGCTGGTTCATCCATCGCCTGTTTGGATACGGGCTGACTCGTCAGGTCAAGTCATATTCATGCATGTTTGTGGGGCTCAAATTTTAATCTTCTTACACCGCTCTTCTAATAGGCTCACTGTAATGCTCCGGGTCTTCCACCCCTGCAACCTCCTCCACATGTTTCCTGTTTATGTTGTTAATTTAATGCATTTATCGAGAGGCGGTTTGCTCGCAGCTGCAGCCTTATTGCTATTACAGATTTGTTAAGAATGGTGCCTTTTCCTTTCAATCTAAATGTTGAATCATTTGCTATAAAAGGTCAACCACTGTTCAGTCATTTCCTTGGCTGAACAACGGCTGTGATAAAGTTAGTAATATTAATAACAAATAGTTTAATGATGATGATGATGATGGGGAAGAAATGGTGACAGTGTAATAATACTGATGTCGTAGAAGAGGTACAAGCTCTTATGATGATGATAATGATAATAGGAATTATCATTAAGAGGCTGATATTAACGATGACAAATAAGATGATGATGAGAGAGGTAATACGCTTTTTAAAAATAACTGATTCAGATAGGAGTTATTTCGAGGAGTCAAATATTTGTCTTGCTGATACAGGTTTATTTCTCACTTTGGTATTTTGGGGATTTGTTTCAAGCGTGACTGCAGAAAGGTGAAAAGAGAAAGTCTGCTTCCTTCTTTGATGTCTTCAAAGCCTTTAGGCATGTCAGTAGGGAACTAGGTAATGTGTGGACTGTCATGGTCCAGGATGAGGGTCTTGGTTGGAGTGTCTTCTCTGTGTTCAGGTCAGGTTTGGCTCCTCCCTCCAGGCAGGGTCAGGCCTTGAATCCCACTAAACTCACCTGCTCTTCTTTAGCCGGCAATCATGGACCAACATTTATGGACTGTTTTGATTACAGTATCTTGCTGCCTTGCGTATTAATCACGCTGTTTCTCTGTCTCCAGGTCCTCTTGATCTTGGGCAAGAGTTCACGACTGTCTGTTACTCACCTGGCCTCTCAACACTAGTCCCCTTTTTCTTAAACAAGCCTCTGCGCCAGCATTTGAGTCAGAAACCATCTTAATGGTCTAGTTAGCCCATGGCAGTGGACTACTTAATATATATTTGGGATGAGGGGGATGACCCGCCAATTTCCGGGGGCGGGTCATCCCCCGGCTGCTCCTCCACATCGAAAGGAGCCAGCTGAGGTGGTTTGGGCATCTGACAAGGATGCCTTTGGGCGCCTCCTGGGTTGGGTGTTCCGGGCATGTCCCACTGGGAGGAGGCTCCGGGTCAAACCCAGGACACGCTGGAGAGATTATATCTCTCGGCTGGCCTGGTAACGCCTTGGTGTTCCCTGGGACAAGCTAGAGGAGGTGGCTGGGGAGAGGGAGGTCTGGGCTTCTCTGCTTAGGCTGCTGCCCCCGCAACCTGGCCCCGGATAAAGCGGAAGAAGATGGACGGATGGATGGTTTCGTACCGAGGCGGAGTTTGTCTCGGGGAAACTCCCACTTCTGGTTGTACGGCAGCTGGGTGGGGTCAACAAAGGTGTAGTTGTTTCCATCAGTGCTCTCGATGATCTTCCAGCGGATCTCATACTTGGGTTTCTGGCAGAAGAAGAACAGCAGGTGAAGATCGTTTATTAGTCATCAGGCTGTCAGTCCAACAAAGCCTCTGATAGGCTTCACACACTCACCCACCTCCCTGCTTAGCTACAACAAAAATGACTGAATTGGTGAGCATTACAGGAGGATCAGTAAATTTACCTGTCTGCACTTGTAGAAGACGACCAATAGGAGCAGGAAGAGGACGGTGGTGGCACTCAGAACTCCAATCAGAGGCGAAGTGAAGACGGTTGGATTCCTCGTAGAAAACAGGAACTCTGATAAATCTTTATTTAAACCAGTTTGATAATGAAAGAGATCAGTTTAACCTCTACACGTCTGATTGACCCAGTTGTATTCCCCCACACTTACGATGATGGAAGACCCGCAGAGACTCTCCCATGAGGTTTGACGCAACACACTCCACAGTGACATCATCATCAGCTGGTAGGAGGAAGTAGGACCTCACCTCCTCACCGTCCTGTGAGGTCACACTGGCTGGAGAAACCTCATTGGTAGCAATGCGTGCACACCTGTAGGAGAAGCAATATTTTCATTTTTAACACAGCGCCTCCCTCAGGACAGATTTCACATGACTTCTGCAGCCTATAGTGGGCAGCGTCAGCATACATACGAGGCCTGGATGCCAGGGCAGGTGAACCAGAGAATTGTGGGTAGTGGATATCCTGAGCTGTTGCAGGTCAGAGTATCGTTCTCCAAAGTGACATCAGTAGCAGGAAAACCTAAAAGAACAAAACCGTTTTCTCAGACTTCTTTCAGGATCATGTGATCAGAAGAGGATGAGGAAGCAGCACAGACCATTTCATCAGGAATGTTTCAGACATTGAGGGACTTCTGTTAAAGTACAGTAGATTAGACTGCCCTCAATACCAGAAAATACCACTTAATCGAGAACCTGTGTATTCAGGTGTTTTACAGTATGGCATATGTCAGACTGTGAGAAGCTCGAGGTGAGGAAGAATGTGATTACAAAAGCTTTCTTACGGTAGACCTTGAGGTCGATGGTGTGTGAGCCACAGAAAAAGGAGTTAGAGAAATGAAACAAGTATTGACCCCGATCCTCCGGACGCACGCGGTGCAGCAGCAGGGTGGCCTCTGAACTGCAAGATCAAAAATACCGCCTTAAAAAATGTTCACACCATCACTACCAACTTAACAAACCCTCATACCATTGATACCACCTTAATAAGCTCTCATACCAACACGACCACCTTAAAGAAACAAAGAATATTCCACCTGGGAAATATCACCTTAAAACACTGAGGCGCTCCTGACAGTAGAGTGGGTGTGGCCTGTAGCCATTGCTGACCTGTAGCTGTTAGCAGCGTAGCTCTCCTGGTACACCGTGCTGTCATTGTTGATGAGGTGTGTGGGTGTGGTCCAGTGCTGGCTTGTGATTGGAGGATAGGCCTTCAGCAGGAAGGTGAGGGCCACGTCACGACCTTCGTCAACCTCCACCCTGCTGCTGCCATTAACTTTAGCGCTGCTCGCTCTGTTAGCACTAACACTAGTGACGGGTTCCAGTGACCCGCCGCTAATGTTAACCTGTGGTTCATCTGCTGCAGACAGGTGTCCTCTGACCTTTACATGCTCACTCGTCTGCAGGTAGATCCTCAGGTAAGGGTGGTCTGAGGAAGAGGAGGAAGAGGAGGAAAAGGAGAAAATGTAGCTGGATTTGTGTGACTTTGAACCTGTATTCTCATTGACTAAAGACTTGTCAATCAGAGGCAGTTAGGCAATGAGTGTACAAACATTAGGTTAGAAACGGTACAACCAAAATGACCAAAAGTGTTTAGAGAGGTCAGAGGTCAGGAAGTGTTTTTGTAACCACAGCTATCGCCCCCTAGATAGAACACAGGATGACAGCACTTTGATTCCTAGAGTATTTAAAAGTAGAATGGGAGGCAGAGTCTTCAGTTTTCAGGCCCCTCTTCCATGGAACCAGCTTCCAGTTTGGATTCAGGAGACAGACACTGTCTCTACTTTTAAGATTAGGCTAAGGATACAGCTGATGCAGTATAAATAAAGTTCAGTATATGTCTTAACTTACCTAGCACCTTGAGCTGGATGATTGCTTTGGCGACCCCGGCCTCGTTAACTGCCGTACACGTGTACTGTCCACTGTCCGTTTGGGTGACCTCAGAGATGCTCACAGTGCTGTTGATGTACAGCTGCCCGTTACCATAGTAACGACTGTGAGTGGCTTCCAGTTTCTGAAATGAACCAAAGAACCAATCAGCACTTAGAATGTTATGGCTGAAGGTGCACAGGTGACCTCTAATCTCTCACCTGCATTCTTGGGTCTCTCCAGGTAACGCTATAGAAGTGGGTGGGGTTACTGCAGAGACAGGTAACTTCAAAACGCTCTCCTACCAGACGGACAAATTCATCCTGACTTACAGACAGGGAGGGGGGGTGGCGCAACACTGCATACAGACAGGTGAAGTCACACAGGTAATCAGATAGGTATACAGACAGACAGATGTATAGATAAACAGGTGTACAGACGGGTGTACGGAGAGACAGATGTGTAGACAGACAGGTATATAGATAAACAGGTATAGAGATAGACGGGTGTTACCGGGGAGCACCACCAGGTTCATCGGCCTTGATCGGAACTGTCTGCCATCCTTCCAGCCTGAACACACATAGCGTCCATTGAACAAAGTCTTCAGGTCTTGGATTTGGGCTCCTCTTCGAGGATCAAAGGTCACGTTCATGGCGGTTGGCAGGTTCCTTCCGTCCTCTGATTGAAGGGTGAGATTTTTGACCAAGGGGTCAGTCAGTAGACACTTGAACAGGAAGTCCTGACCCTCCTTGAGACTGGAGGTGCCCTGAAGGGTTTCAAACACTTTGGCGGGATCTGCTGGGTCTGAGAGAGGGGCATTATGGGAAACTGCAGGTCATTCTATACAATACAATACAATACAAATTTATTTGTATAGCACATTTAAAAACCAGAGGTACGCCAAAGTGCTTCACAACCAGTAAAAGCAGTAATAAAATACAAATAAGCTAGCAGGTGGAAGAAAATAATTAACCAGGCATACAAGATAAGCAGATATCAAGATAAAACTCAGGAGTTAAAACAATACAAAACATTATCCAAAGGCAGAAAAAGAGGTGTAACGTGGGGGTACATTCACAT
>VUQG01019522.1:69863-82677 GCA_015106755.1 Etia nguti | reverse complement strand
AAAATTGAATCGAATCGAATCGGGACCTTGTGAATCAGAATCAAATGGATTATAGAAATCAGTGATGATGCCCAGCTCTAGTGAGTAGCCTAGGCCCAACAGAAGTGGCTGTAGCTGTGGGTAATGAGAAAAGATGAAAAGAACTATTGATAACTTTTTTGTTATGTTAAGGCCTGATCCATCTGAAATTCATAGCCAGTGCTCTGACATGGAGTCATCAATCTTTGAATGCTGAAAAAGCACAGTGTATCCAGAAAACACATTATATGCAGCGATAAATGCACTGCCCGAGTGTCCCCTCTCCCCACTGCCTTTCAGCGGCAGGCAGCAGCAAACAGGTCGTCAGAGGAGGCCGATGTGATGATTAAGTTTAACATTGTCTACAATATTGCCAAAGAGTGCCAAAGCACTTTAAGCACAAGCACAAGATTGTTAGTTAATCATTTACAAATCAATATTGTCTGTATGGACAGCAATTTTCCCCCCAAAAAAGTGCACATGTAAAACTGCGGTGTTAAGCGATGCGGTTGAAAGATTTGGGTGCGCCTAACTTTTGGTGCTGGTGTTTAGCAGTTATTCATTGGGCTCATACTGCCAGGTTCACCTGTCATCCCAGAGTGAGTACACCCCTTTCTTTGATTAAATAGTATTTTTGGTCAAATAGTTTAGAAAAAGATGTTAAACAGTACATAGCTGCCTGATCCATCTGCGCATGCAGCAAAAATAGCACCCAGCGTCCTTTAGGTTTCCTCCAACCACTAGCTACCCCTGACTGACAATGGTCTCACATTGCCCTGGACTTTGTTATCGGTTTACCCACTTCCTCCGGGAAGACCTTATCCTCTCCGTAATAGACAGATTTTCTAAATCAGCCCACTTTGTTGCCCTCAATAAACTACCGACTGCAACTGAAACTACCAAATTACTTTTTTATCTTGTTTTCTATCTCCATGGCATTCCTCTAGAAATAGTTTCAGATAGTTTCATAGGACCATAGGAGATCAAGACTGTCATCAGCCCTTCAGCGGTAAAGCTCAAGCTTCCGAAATCCATGCGCATCCATCCTGTCATGGTCTGTGTCCAGGTAGGCAGGAAAGGACCCAAAATGCAGACTCAAATGCAGAGGCCAAGCTGAAACTCAAAATGGTAGCTTTATTGCTGGACACTGGGAAAAACTAAACTAAACTTGAAGATACAAAATAAACTTGGCATGCTTGGCAGGCAGAACACACAGACATGTATGAAGGAGATCATGACACTGACAAAGAGAAAAACTTAAATACAGTGAGGGATAACGAGAGGAATGAGACACAGGAGGAGAGCACAGCTGGGAGTAATTAGGTAGGACAAGACAAGGGAGACACAAAACTAGAGACACCGACATGAGACACGGACCTTCAAAGTAAAACAGGAAACACACCGACTGAATTCTAGACACATAAACTTAACAGAGACTGGGGAGACGGAACATAGAGACCTGGAACGTGGGACAGAAAGGCAGAGTAGACACAACACGGAACACAGGGAAGCCATATTACAAAACCTAAGAACTAAAACCTTGACAACCATAACTGAAACCTAGGGAAATAATAATCAAAACAGCACAACTAAGGACTCAGAACATAAACCATAATATAAAATAATACAAAAATACAAGAAACTCAAAATGCTGGGTCAAATGGACCCAGAACTGTGACACATCCCCTATTCCACATCTCCCAGGTCAAGCCCGTTCACTCCAGCCTGCCCTTCTGCTCACCATCTCCTCTGAATGACTGAAAATATAAGGTCAGAAGCTCTCCTTCAAAGGTCCTGCTGTTCAGCCAGACGCTTACTTGACTACCCACCCCGAAGCCTCTCACCTACCACATGCAAGTAAGCCAAACTATTAAATGTTTTGATGCATGCTCAGTCATCCAGGTAAGTAAATCCCAAAAGGTTTATTCTGTTCATCTGGAGGTAGCGTTTTAGTGGGAGAAATGTTTCCTCACTCATCCAAGTGACTTCTTCAGTCTCAGCTGACTGCAGGTTTCTCCAACCTTAAAAACAGTACATTTCACAATGACTGAAACCAGCACCACTGAAGGAACAATGGGATGGGAGGTCAGTTCCTTGATCAATAATATGCAAATTCTCATGACCATTGATCAACAACTACTGATCAAAGACCACTGATCAATGGCCATGAATACCATTCACAGAGAGTTGGGGAATGGCTGCAATCACAGCATTGTAAGATGGCGAGCGATGTACCCTTAGGCCCCCTCCTCAATTCAGAGATGGTCTTTCCCTTTTCACGTAAATGACCTCCTTACTCCCCACTCAAACCAGCGTTCCTCCCTGTCCAGGATGTGTACATCCTCATAATTGAAAGAGTGTCCACTGGCCTGTAGGTGTAAACAGACTGTGGACTCCTGGCCTGACGAGGTAGCTCTTCTGTGTTGTACCATCCACTTCGCCAGAGATTGTTTGGTTTCCCCAATGTATAAATCATGGCAATCCTCCTGGCACTTAACAGCGTACACTATATTACTCTGTTTGTGTCGGGGGACCTGATTTTTGGGGTGGACCAATTTTTGGTGCAGTGTGTTTTGGGGTTTAAGAGCCACAGAGACTCAGTGTTTAGAAAAAATGCGTCTCAACTGTTCCGATACTGCTGACACATACGGGATCACTACGGGTTTTCGCTTAGGCAGCAGTTGTCCTTCTCTCCTGGATTGGCTGGAGCTTTCTGTAGGTGCCTTCCCAGCTTTGACAAATATCCAGCTGGGATAACCACATTTACTCAGGGCCTTCTTGATGTGATGTTCTTCTGCTTCCCTGACCCCTGTGTCTGTGGGGATGGTGTTCGCTCTGTGTTGTAGTGTCCTGATGACACCCAGTTTGTGCTCAGTGGATGATGAGAGTCAAACCTTAAATACTGAGCCGTATGCGTAGGTTTACGGTACACAGCAGCTTTTAAAGGTCCCCCATTACTGATGGAAATCTCACAGTCACAGTCTGCTCACGGATTGCAGTCCTTTTCTTCAGCCAGTAGGCATGAATCATGTCAGGGCCTGGTGCTGTCAAGCTCTTCAGACTGGAAGCCCTTTCTTGGATGTCTGCCATAGTGATGGTTACTGGGTCCTGTTCAGGGAGGTTGCCATGGTCTGCTCTTAGATCCACTAGCCACTGTCTTCTTCTCCCATATGCTCTTCCAGTATTACTCGGTCTCCAGCCTTGGTGGGACTGCTCTCAAATTGTTGCCATACCACTGAGAGTACACCTTGGATGGTTCAGTAGAATACAGCTGGTTTATTCTCCTGATTTCTATTTCTATGGTATACCTTTTCAAGTGACTGGCCAAGGCAGCTTGCTTCACTTCTTAGGCACCCCTTTCTTTATCCCTTTCTGCAGCTCCAATAGCTGGATAACTTCCCTCTGCACCGCCTTGATCCTGGCCTCTAGTCTCCTTCTCTACTTCTCCTTGTGGCTGTGCAGATTGTACCCAAGCATTTCAGTGATCACTGCAGCTGTGGTGTAGATCAGCTGATTAGTTTCAGTGATGGTCGCAGTAGGGATTGTCCGTGATGCTGTAGTCATATCTTCTAGTAGACGTTTAGAGGGGAAACCTCTTCACAACAGGAAATTAAGTGAACCACACTCTTCAGGATTTAGGTGTATTGATATCCAAATCTACCATAAAGAGAAGACTGAATGAAAGTAAATATAGAAAATATGGAAGGTTCACTGCAAGGTGCAAACCTCAAGAATAGAAAGGCCAGATTGGACTTTGCTAAAAAAAAAAAGGAAAAAAAAAGAAAGAAAGAAAAGAAAGAAAGAAAAAGAAAACACCTAAAAAAGCCAGGAATGTTCTGGAAAAACTTTCTTTGGACAAATGAAAGGAAGATCAATCTCTACCAGAATGATGGCAAGAAAAAAGTATGGAGAAGGCGTGGAACAACTCACGATCCACAGCATACCACATCATCTGTAAATTACGACGGAGGCACTGTGATGGCTTGGGCATGCATGGCGGCTAGTGTTTATTGATGATGTGACACAGGGCAGAAGCAGCTGAATGAATTATGGGGTGTTGAGAGACATATGTGCTCCTAAAATCCTGCTAAATGCAGTCAAAATAATGGACAATGACCCAAAATGTACAGCCAAATCAACCAATAGCCATGCAGCTTGCCTCGTTCTGTATGATTATTGGTTATGTTGAAGAATCACATTTGTTTTGTGTGACCAGCTGCTGAACACTGGCTACTCTTACCCAAAACAAAGCAAAATACACTGTGAGAGTTGATCTACAAAAAAATATCACACCATGTTCTTGTAGCATCCACGGAAATTATCAGAAAAAAGAACCATGTAATGAATAATTTTTAAGACTGTTTATTTTATAGCTTTTGGCCATTTTGACCAGCAGTAAGAATTAGAGATGCTGCACTCACTCTATTAAACACCATTTGAATCTCATCTTAAAGCTATAAAGGGTGTCAGTCTCCCGGATCCAAACAACAAGCTGGGAGAGGAGTAATAACATCTATCAGGGCTGCTGGCCCGCTCACGGTCTCCATACAGCTATGTATGCAAATATTATGGACCACATTATTATTCATCTAAATTGTATTTCTTGTGCTAGCAAGGACAGCAACATTTGTTCTTCTGGTCAACTTCTTGCTCACATCCCAGTAAAGTCACTCCCAATATACAGTAGTTAAATTTAAGTATTGTTAAGCACAAAAATATAGTATATAAATTGCCTTCACAGTACGCAGAATTTGATTATGTGCCAAGTCACACCATGTTATGGGTTCTGGTATAATGGGATAATGATGAAAGTCCCATGTCACTTTAGACCTGTTTCTATCATGCACCAGTGTCACATACCACAGCATAAATACTTTAAGCTAATGTGCAATGTAACTAATTTACAGGATTGCTACACCATGGGCAAAACAGATCTCAATCAGCACTTGTGAGACACTTTAACCAGAAGCTACATTGTGAAATTCACATTATATACAGGTTTTTATCTTTCCAGTTAAAGTGACGAGGCATGCTTATCAGGCACTATTGCGAGGAGGTTAGTAAGAATGGCTTGTCACTGACAATCTTACAGATCCTAAACTAAACCAACCTGTTTGTCTTCCCGTTTGCCACCGATTTTATCACACAGTTATGGGTAGAACTTTGTGCCATCAGAAACTGAATTTGAATAAGTTAAATTCGAATTTGAATTGTTTAGATCGAATCTGAATTGTAACTTGAATAAATGCTTTTTAAAACTGAATTTGAATTAGCCTAATTTGAAATTCAATGTTTTGGTTTGAAAATGATTGTCACTAAATTAAAACTGAATTTTATATTTTGAAAATGAATTCATTTGCTTTGAAACTGTATTTTATCCTTTAAAAATGTAGCTCTCGAATAATTTCAGTTTCACTTCTCACCATTCAGTTTCAGTTCTACAATTCAATTTCAGTTCCAAAATTCAGACTTTTGGGACTTACATCCAGGTCCGGTTCCAGGGTAATCGAGCGCAGATTAATAGAACTACGTCTTCCCAGCAAACCGAAAGTGTTACTGATGGGAATCCACAGCATCTTGAGCTGGAGCTGGATTAAGACTTCAGAAGTCATTCGTCATGTCGAATGACCAGCGGATAAACTCTCAGGTTGGTAATAAAAGTATTACATGTATAAGAACAAGCGTCATGTTAACAAACAGTAACTTTTATGCTTATTGTAGCTGTTAGCTAAAAATGCTAATTTAGCGTAATTTGCCCTGGGTTCAGCTTTGACAAACAAATATGATTCCAAAGTTGTCATCTTGTACCCTCTCAGAGCCCGGTATGCTTGCAGAGACCTCTACAGTAGGGAAACATGCAAATGAATGTCCAAACCATTGTATTTTAGGTTTATTTATGTCATTTTATTTTATGTTTTTTGCGTCCCATGCATTAGAGCATTGGTGGTGCGTCTCATCAGCAGGGCTGTGGACCCAGGGCCGGAAGGTCAGGGGCCCATGATGCCTCTGTTGGCTGGGGACCTGGAGGAGGAGTGCATGCGGGATGTGTTAATGACTGAACTCAGGGGTTAGTTGATCTCTCATTAGGAGAGATCAAAAGGGGGAATTGTTATAAAATATAATCCAAGTGCCTATTTGCTAAGTATATATTAAAGTATGTATTAAAGTATATGTTAAAGTATATGTTAAAGTATATATTAAAGTAATATTAAAAGGTAATATTAAAGGCCAGCTTTGAGGGTTTATACACTGTGCTTTAGGTCATTAGTCTGCTTGGCGACATGAAACTGTAATAAACAGGATCTTTAGTGCACACTTTTCAGAGAATGTAGCTCATGTTTGTGCTGCTAGATGATAACAACTGGAGACGACATTTGGGTCGGGGAAGCCAGATGTGAGGGGTGGGGGATGTAGATTATATTGCACATTTTGTTGGTAATCTGGCAGATTTTGCAGGAGGCTTCGCGCTGTGCACATCTCCTTTCCGGAAAGTTGTATTGAATAAAGTGATTGAATATATTTTGAATACACTGTGTTTGCGTCTTCTCTGACAAGCCTGAGGATAAAAGAACCAGATTTGATATTTGGTAAAATATCAAATAAAAAAATAAAATAAAATAAAATAAAAAAATATATGGCTCTTGAACAACCACCCTTATGACCACCATTAAAGTACAGTAGTATAAGCCTATTTAACACCACTTTTTAATCTGATCAAGCCCCTAAAAAGAGTCAGTGATCACTGTCGGCCTCTCTCGGTTTTTATCATCACTGTTCATTTTAAAGCTCAGTTTTTGCAGCAGTATATTAATGACTAACCTTATATTGCAGTTGTTCTCCTCACTGAAGTTTGGTCCGTTTACAGCAGTGGTGTCCAAAACCAGGCCTTGAGGGCCGGTGTCCTGCAGGTTTTAGATGTGTCCTTGATCCATCACAGCTGATTTAAATGGCTAAATTACCTCCTCAACATGTCTTGAAGTTCTCCAGAGGCCTGGTAATGAACTAATTATTTGATTCAGGTGTGTAGACCCAGGGTGAGATCTAAAACCTGCAGGACACCGGCCCTCGAGGCCTGGAGTTGGCCAAGCCTGGTTTACAGCATCCTGCCATGCAATTACTTTTGTCCCTAACCATCGGGAACCCTCACGTTAACTTTTATGGAGTGGAAAAAAGTTAGCGTTCATCCTCCAGCTTCACTGTGTTTATGTTATGCTAACCATAGCTGTGTAGCTAGCCACCATGCAGTACTGTGCAAAAGTTTTAGGCAGGTGTGAAAAAATGCTCAGAAATATAAATGATTGTTTATTGGCCCCAAATGTATTCTTGCAGCAGGACAACAACCCCAAACATATGGCCAAAGTCTTTAAGAACTATCTTCAGCACAAAGAAGAACAAGAAGTACTGGAAGTACTTCTTGGCCCCCACAGAGCCCTGATGTCAACATTATCAAGTGTGTCTGGGATTACATGAAAAGACAGAAGGATGTGAGGAAGCCTACATCCACACAAGATCTGTGGTTAGTTCTCCGAGATGTTTTGAACAACCCACGAGCTGAGTTCCTTCAAAAACTGTGTACAAGTGTACCTTGAAGAATTGATGCTGTTTTCAAATCAAACATTGATTTGATTTAGATTTCTCTTTTGTTAATTGATGAAAATAACTGATTAATACTTATATTTTTGAAAGCATTCTGTGCTCACAGCATTTTTTCCTCACCTGCCTAAAACTTTTCCACAGTACTGTATAACACAGTTTTTATATACAAACCTCCCCTTGTCCAACAAGTCTACAAGAGCATTCAAGCTAACACTCAACATGGACAACTAGCAGACGACTAGATCAAATAACACTGAAATTACACTAGGAAACAGTTAGGGTAACGTATACGTTTCTAAAAGACAAAGTGTTAAATTCATGCTAACAATCAGCTGATATTTTTGTACAATAATTGCATATATTAGTATAATATATTTAATTTCATTAATATCATTTTCATACTATAAATGTTTTTTTTAATTACAGTCACTCAAAGTGCACAGTTGAATTGAAATTTTGTGCATTTTAAGTATCCTTAGTCTCTCCCGTATTTTTGAGCTCTCTTCATTTCCTGTGTACACAAGACAGCCACATGATATTTTCAGGCCTGCAAAACACATCCAAGTACTGCAACCAAACCAGTTTTACACTCATTCCAAGTGACACAATCTAAAACCAAAATCTTTAGCATAAAGATCCATCAAAGTCATGGAGCTCAGTTTCTTGTTGCTCTATGGACCATGCGTGTGATCTTATTTAATGACAATTGCGTCACAGACGATCTTAATGAATGAAGAAGTGATATGTAAAGAGCAATAACTTGAAACAGATTGGATGAAGGAATGTGCAAGGGCATGGTGGTGGTGATAAACAGCAGATATTTACAATAGAAGCTTAAAGATCAAACAAGAAATAACCGATCTTCCCCTGTGAACTTCATTATTGTACCAATAAATGACTTATTGTTCCAACAAGAATTTGAGACATAAAAATGGCTATAACTCTGTTTTACTTTTAGTTGCTCCATATCTGTTCTGTAATATGTCCTTCAAGTAACTATTTAAACCAGTTTTTGCTCTTTTTCTTTTTCTCCATTTAACATAAACTGCACAGTACAAATATGTAGGACCAACTGATTGATTCTCTTTGAGAACTTTTTGAAAATTTTTATGTAAGGGAGTGGTTTGAATATATGCAGGCAGAATTGTTGTCATTATCCAACATTTTCATGATCGTCATCAGTTCTTATTGCCTGATGTAGGTGCAGCAGCATTTCAAAGCTAGATAAGGTGCAAAGTGAAACTATGCAGTAAATCAGGCTTGTATATGCTTGTCAGAAACCACATACAAGTTCAAGGAAATGCTTTTCATCTACAGTCAAGTCATGTGTGGGCTGTACTTCTTTTTTCATTTCATTTCAGTTGAGTGACAAAAATGCAAATGTTTTCCTTTTGGTTTATCAAAACAAATCATTGAAGGAGTAACTTCATGTTGTGAAGTACACTGGTTCTAAATTGGCTTTAGGTGTGAATGTGAGTTTGTCTGTTTCTCTGTGTTAGTTGTTTGATGGATTGGCGTCTTTTCACAGAGTGTGTGATCCACCACACACGATGCTATCAGGGAAATGCTCCAGCTTTCCTTTACAAGCCAAAGCCGGTATATGGAAAGTTGGATGAATGGATAGCTATACATTTTTTTCACAACGTCAGCAAAAATCATACTGGGCTCACACTGTAAATTCAAAAATACCCTTTTCTGGCTTCTGTTCTAAGGAATATTTTGTTTTGAAGTGAATAAAATTGTAAATAAGTTACATTTATGTATATGGTGCTTTTCACAGACACAAAAGTGCTGTACAACAATTAAAACACAATTAAGTCCAGTTCAATCCAGGATTATTAATATAACACCAATTCACCACAACAGTAGTCACAATGTGATTTATACTGTGAGGAGAAGACCCTACAGTGTGTGAGCCTCAATCTGATGATCCCTTATGAGCAAGTGACAGTGGGAAAGAAAAACAGGCATGCCACAGCAGTCTGAGCATAGAGCAGCATAACTAGGGGATGGTTCGGGGTCACCTGATCCACCTCTATGCATGAGCTTTATCAAAAAAGAAAGTTTTGAATCTCATCTTAAAACTAGAAAGGGTGTCAGTCTCCCGAATTCAAACTGGGAGCTGGTCCCACAAGGGCCTGAGAACTGAAGGCTCTGCCTCCTATTCTTCTAATTGTAATATCTGATTCTAAAGTAATTGTAATAATAATTCATCTATCACCCACAGCTGATTAGCAGTCATTTGAAGCAGGGTATCATTAGCATAACATTGATACAGCAGAGCAGAAACTTCAGCATACTCTTGAGCGATCGTGCAAGGACAAAGCTGCAATTTAAAGGAGTGGTTGAGAAATCGGGTGTAGGGATCCATGCGTGCAAGAACAGGGTGTTTTGTGAAATGGACAAATGCCTAAATGAATACTTAAAATAATCATATGCTGCGTTAACAATGAGCCTCCATGACTTTGCCAACTTAAAAAAAATAGCTCAATACAGGTTCTTGAGGAGATTTAAAGTTAGCGCTATTATGAACTCAGATGACTCTCAAAGAATGCTGTAGACTAAATACTTCTCACATGACAGGAGGATTTGTGGTTTCAACAGTGTAGGAGGCTGTGGTTGCCACAAGATAATGTGTAAAGGAAACACAAGTTTGTCCTAACCACACAGTCAAACAAAAAGATTGTGAAATGAAACCACCTGCGGTTTCTGCTTGCCAAACCAAGCAAGCGATTGTTGTACAGATCAGACTGGATTTTCCATATCCTCTACCAGAGAAATACTTGCAGGTGGTGAGATTTTATTTAGAACAACCAGTGTTACAATGTCATTTGATCAATCAAGATAGAAGCACTGTGATCCTTTAAGCATTGAATTCAAATTAAGGTTGATATGAATGAGTTTCAGGGTAAAAAAAGAAAGTTTGAAACTGAATATTTGTCTGGATAATAGGTGATGATGGATAAACTGTAACCTCTAAAGCTATTAGCAAGTTATTATAAGCAGTCATTAATGAACATTAGGTCCACTTACATTAAAAAAGGGAAATGGCAGTAATTCCTAAATTTCTCAGATGAAAAACTATGCTCACTGATATGTTTTTACACTTGAAAGTTAAGACAACCGAGGAGACTCATGGATGTAGTGAAGGAAGACATGCAGAGGTTTTGTGTGACAGACAGAGGATGTTACAGGGTGAGATGGACGCAGATGATCTGCTTTGGAGACCCTTAAAGGAAGCAGCCAAAAGAAGAAAGCATTTTACATAAAATCCTTTAAATCCTATATACAATCTACACAAAAGAACACACCTACTTACACTGTACTACTGAGTGTTCAAGGCAAACTTTACCCATGGCACAACACGCCTTCTTTCAAAATAGAAATTGTAAGCTCCTGGGACATTGTAGAATTAGTGTAAAGAACACTAGTGATAACAACAGGGATTTGAGCACACTGTACTAAAACCTATGTCTATGAACACACTGTCTCAGAGAATGCTGGGAAACTGACATTTTTTAAATTGCTTGAAGAGCATGACATTTTTTTTTCTCAGATCACTACCAAAGTGTCTATCCTGAGGCCAAGTTAGACCAAAGGAGCTTTAAAAATATTATATTTTATTCTCAACTTTATTATCTTTATTCTCATTTTATTCTCAGTCATTATAAAACGCATAAACACTAAAACAGTTCAGCTTGATGCATTGTCAAATAACATTATTCTGCACTTGCATAGCACCTTATAAATCTTAGCTTGGTTTTTATAAAGTGTTTCTCATTGACAAATTCAACCTCCCAAACTCTCTACTGCCAAAAAGGCAAGAGAGCCAACCATTAGCCCGGTTATCTTGTAATGACACTTGTACTGTGCAATACATTTGCTACACATCATAGTCAGAATCTGGTATAAACTGCCTTGTATCAACAGTTCAGCCAGGTGTTGGTGTATAAGTGTGTTGGATATTTATTGCAATTCCAGTTTAATGCAATGACTCATAAGAATATAAAAAGGAAGACAACAAAAGCTATTCTTTTCCCATTGTAGTCTAGATCAGAAAAAAAAAGAAGGTAAATTTGAATATACTGCCTACCATTCAGGTTTATTTTTGCTTTTTTAAAAATATTGCTTACCTAGTTGCCTTCCTTCGACTAAGAGAATCTTCCAGGTTAAGCTGAATTTATTATTGGGACAAAGGAAACAAAATACAAAAATTGCATGAGAATAATTTCGAAAATGCAGACATGTAAATTAAAGTGTGGTGAATTTTTAGAAAAGCACTTTTTTAAGTTAGTTGCAATTTACTTGCCGTCATCAGCTTACACTGAACAGGTCAATTGCCAGTTCTTTAATTACAGGTTAAGAACTGTCATACTGTCACTTGGCTTCATTGGTAATCTGTTATGAAACCTTTTCACAAGAAGCAACTACGCCCAGTTTTGTTAACATTACTCCTTTGACGGTGACACACAAAGGGACTGCTTAACAAATAGAAAGGTTTTATGTACTACTACACATGATTTATCCCCCACATAAAGTAATGTGCCTTTTAACAAAATTAATTATTATTCTTAGGACAAAAGGCTTTTCTTACTGTTTATGTGTTTGTGTAATCAAACCCACCTTGTGTTAATTATGTTCATCTTAGTTTATGTTTATTTGGTTTCATGTTTTGTTATTTTATTCACCCTTGTTAATTCTGAACACACCTGCAGTGGATTCAGACCTGTGTTGTCTGTGTGACCTCGCCAGTCTTGCCTGATTAAGCTGAACTTACAGAGGCTATTTTGCATTGTGTTGCTAACTTTTCTCTACATGCTTCATGTCAGTTTTTCAAATCCTGCATCATTTGTGATTATATTGATTAGATTTTTTCAATGGGCCAGATGCATCTCTCAGGTCCTGTGTCAAGTCTTTGCTGTATTTCTTTCTCTATTTAATGTGGACATAAATGAAAGCACGTAACATGTAAAGTTATTAGGTCCCCCTCTATTAGCTAGATGTTTTCTTAAGTGTTACTGACTCACACCTTACGTGACAAGCCACATTTGTTAGGTTTCTAAAGGTTGATGACATCCAGGTGCAAGATTACAGTTTACTCATTTCTGAAACGCAACTCAACAGCATTCTTTGACGGCCCTTTGTAATTAAAATACTTTGGGGGGGGGGGGGGGGTAAAAGAAAAAAAAATAAAAAAAAC
>VUQG01019522.1:56468-69843 GCA_015106755.1 Etia nguti | reverse complement strand
CCCTTTTAAAAAAAAAAATTTGGGGGGGGGGGGGGGGGACTATTGAGAAACCACTTACGAACCTTGAGAAACCTTTCTGTACATCTAAGTACTGAATGCCTAAATATATCTCTAAAGGTGCTACTGGCATGAAATTCTGTGGTCGGTAACAACTCACCCCATCAAACAGGAAAGAAATCAAACCAGTAGATGTTCATATATTAAGTTATCTGACCCAGGGAAAAAGTATTAAACATGCTTACTGAAATGTATTTACTACTTTGTACAAAACACTTTCTTGGTGATGAAAGCTTTAAGACTTTTTTTTAAGACTTTTTGCACACTAATGTATATAATTATTATTACTTACCTCAAGATGACATTGTTTTCATGAGATGGATTTACCCCATTTACCTACACATTACGCCTATTAGAAGGCATGTTAGTCTAATAAAGGCATAACCATCAAGCTGATGATTTTTTATATGCATCTATGTCTTAACATAACTAAAAACACTAATTTGAAAGAAAAAAAAATACCAAAGCAGCAACTTTTTCATTAGACTCAGGTATACAGATTGTTCCTCAGATCCAAAAAACAATAAAGCACTTTAAATTTAAAAAAAACAAAAAATGACACCACATTGCTAGGCACGTTGTATTTGGAGTGCAAAGTGTATTTTAATCTCATATTCCAAATTGCGGCAACATTTTACTATGGTAATGACTGCTTCACATGTGAAGAATGAAAATTATTTGTGCTATGTATTATGATGACCTTTAAGAGATCAAGGCTCAAAACCGCCTTGAGTAAAATTTGAAGAAACACGTAAGCTGCACCTTTGTTCAGTTGTTAAGTTATTTTTATCTGTCTTTTCTTTTGGTTTAGCAGAATTGTTGTTATACAGGTTTAAAAGTATGCAACAAGCCTAATCTCCCCTGAAGTGACAGGATCACTAATCCTGTTTGACTGACAGCTGATATGTGGGGAAGTACAAAGCAAAAAACAATGCAGACATCGACTCAACACTTCAAATAAAGGTTATGCATACTTTGAACAAACAAGGCCTAACTATATATTAGTTCATCAATTCAGTTCATTAATGTCTCATTTAAAATTCAGCCAATTACATCATGTAAGGGTTTCCGTGGTTTAAGATGCTTAAGAATGAACTGCTGATAAGTCAGGTAAACACAATCTCAAAATTACGGTATAATCTGCTCCACTGCCTGTGAAGAGAAATAGAATATTTGAACAGATTCAGATATTATACAACCTTTGTGTAGCTTTGTGTAGCTTTGTGTATAAGCTGTGAAGTAGAAAATGGATCACTAAGCACAATACTGTGTTGAGATGAGCTTACTGCAACACAACAGTTAAAGACACATGATCCCAGCTCTGCACATAAATGATTTTACACTCGTATATTACTCTTGTTAATATGCAGTCACACAAAACAATGTGAGGAAATTGTTCCCATAGAGCACTGTGCAAAAGTCTCAAGCCACCCTTTATTTCTTTATGGAGCCAGACTTTGTAGCAATGTTTTTGTTTTTTGTTTTTTGTTTTTTTATTTAATAGTCTTGAGAAATAGTGTTCCGGGATTTCTGGACGTCTTTCAGAGTTTTTCGTTGAACACTGACAGCCACTTAACACGGACTTTTGAGTCCTTGGAGCATTAAAAAAAAGTCTATTACACATAACAGACAACTTAGCAAAAAAGACAGTTTTAACTTGCACTGCAAAAACAACTCATTTGTCACCATTTCTTTAGCTGAATCTACGACAAAGCCCAAGGATACAAATAAATAAGAACAATAAAAAATGTGGGGGTGACTCAAGACTTTTTCACTATACTTTTAAATGATAAATGAGAGAACTATATGACAATGAAGACCCAGCAAACTAAAAGACTTACAAGTGAAGCTCGTTATTGTTTGGCTACCAGTATGGTGTTTCAACACCTCAGTACAAACCTGTTGAGCCATCTAATTAACTTTAAGACATCTAACAAATGTGGGTTGTCACATGAGGTGTAAGTCAGTAACACTTTGGAAAACATCTAGATAATAGAGGGGGACTGAATAACTTTACATCTCATGTGCTTTTCATTCTGGGTAAGTTCCTTTTTATACAATAATATAATAATTGACAGTAGTTGTTTTTGGTTTTTTTCTTGTATGATGTCCAAGAAAAAAAAAACCTTGCCTATGCTTTTTTTCGTACATTTTTACAACATTTAAATTTAGTAAATGAAGCAAAAAGACGACAGATGAATACTGAGGGTACAGGCTTTGGTCAGATTCGGGAGTATAGCATTTTAGTGAGAACATGCTCAAAGCTAAAATATGATTGACTCATCAAATGTAATTGCCAATCATACAACAGCTATTAAAAAATAGCAGCTTTAGGTCTCAGTTGCAAAAGGTTAACTAGCATTTTCTATAGTATTTTTTTTTTGTTACTATTAAAAGGGCTGTGCTTTTATTTTGGTAACAAAAAATCATAATAACTAAGTAAACTGCTATTGATATTGTATACAAGATCCTAACAACTGCAATAGCTGTCTTGCTTATTGCCACTTGAGAGACAAGTAAAACCGGTAACACCGGAAAGAAAAACCATAAACTAATTCCTGGCACTCACTCTGAATGTTGCTGTCGTTCTATTTTGAAACATGCTGTCTCTTTGACTTTTTGTTATGTTACCCTCATTTTGTTCATTATTTAATTTGTATGTGCAAAAATCACCACTAACTTACTGTTATTGACATCTTCCAATCGTATGTAGTAGCAAAGATTACTTTTTGTTTCCTTAAACAGAAAGCCAAAAAACATCACAGTGCATGTGTTTGTGTTTCAAAGTAACGTGCAGTGATTTTCTTGTACAAGTTTTAGATACATGCACAGATAGACAGACAGGCTGGAGACAGAAAAAAGGAGAGCCTAAAAATTAAACCTGCTGGCATGACATAGCAAGATGTGATGTGTACAGTGGAAGAAGCAGCTTCTTCAGCAGGGAAAATAAAGGCAACAAGCACAAGATTAAAAAGGGAACACATAAGGAGGTGGACTGAAGGAAAGAAAACATAAAGTCAAGTACATTTTCTTTTTTTGTGAGATGGCTTTTTAAACACCCATTTTCTGTATTTTTGGATAGTCTGCATTTAAGCTACTCAATGGAGACATGAGAACAATAAAAACGTTTAATCTTATTTAAAAATATATATATATGAAACTAACCCCTTTATAGTGGAAAACTGGTAAGATACTAACCCCAGGTTGCTCGCCAATGCATCTATTGGAGTGTGAATGTTAGGTAGAAAGAGCATAAGAAAAAAGTGCTTGTAGTGAATGAGGCAAGTTGTGTAAAGCTCTTTGGGTGCTCAGATAGATAGAGTAGAAATGTGCTATATAAAAACCTTTACTTTCTGGCACTGGTGGCCCTCGATAACTACAGGCCTACATTCCTATATAATAATTACAGGTTGTCGAGAGCGTAGGCTTGTAGTCTTGTTTTTTGCATACCACAGAATGTGATGGAAATTCTGGGCCTCCTGGTTCTCGCCTGCTTAATTTTATTGACAATCAAATCGAATCAAATCTATTTATCAAGTGCATTTACAAAGCACATGTAGTCATCCGAGGACTGAATCAATGTCAGTTTGGGGATTTTTTACGTACTCAGTGTTCAGCAACCAGATATGAACATGTGTCTGTTCTTAGTCCTTTAAATATTCAATTCAATTCAGTTTTACTGATAAAGCGCCAAATCACAACAACAGTCGGCTTAAGGCGCTTTATATTGTAAGGTAATGACTCTACAATAACATTACTAGCCTCATTAAAGGCGTCAGTGGCGTCAGTGGCCAGGTGTCAGAGGATCGTTTTCTGGCGCGTAATTTACCAAAAATGTTCGAAAAGTAAAAAATAAAGTTGGACGATCACTGGCCAGCTTTTGGGACTAGCTCTGGTTACATCAGTTTAACAATGCAGCACCTTGTCAGCAGTTTGACGGCGATAAGTCCAGGCCTGTGTGGGTCTGTGTCTGCTCACCAGGTACGCGTGTATTACACAAGGCTATTTTTAATTTGTACTGATCGGCGGAACCGGAAGAGGAAAAAACAGGGATTAGTGTGTTTACAACTCCTAACATCCTGGGTGCACCCGGCATCAGCCTGCCATCCAAATCAGACACATGCAATTTGCATTTGCAAGCTGGTGGGCATAGCCTATCGTATAACAGCCTCTCTTTTTGTTTTCTTTCCTGGGTTGTTGTTTTGGTGGTGGTGGGCTGTTCGGTAAGCGCCGCAGCGTCGGGCAACACACCATCTGTGGAAGTGGGACAAGGGAACAGATGGCGCATCCAAGCCGGGCTGCAGGGTTGCTGACGCTGAGCGTTCGTGCAACGCTGGAGATGAGTATCAATCATTAAAATAAAGCACTGCCGCCGGATACAGCACAGTGCGTTTTTCAGGGTTACCAATGCCAATGTGGTTGCGATAGAAACGGGGGTGGGGGGACTGGAAGCATCGCAGGTCGACCAAATTGATGCACAACGATCGAGCGACGATTTGACCGCTGGCATCAACTTAATCCCTTCTGACGTGTCTCTGTCTCGGTGAACAATGGTTGACAATCGCTACGCCACAGCTCTGGTCATCGCCTGTGTGCTCAGCATCATAGCCACCGTGTATCTGTCGGTGGCCATCGGGACGCAGCACTGGTACCAGTACAGTAGCCCCACGGTGCGCGGAGAGGGCAACATATCCGAGCTGCGCTCCCTATACGAGGAGTTCATGGACGGAGAATTCGATGAGAAAACCTACAGCGACACGCTGTTCCGTCTTAACGGGACTGTGGGCCTCTGGTGGCGGTGTGTGCTTGTTCCTTCCAACGCTCACTGGTACAAAGAGCCAGGTATGTATATGCTGCTTACGTCAGTAATCTAGTGGCCTTACAGCTTTATGTAAAGTTGGATCATTCACATTTGAGAGGGTCCAGAATATACAGAGATGGCTTTTGCTGCTCTCTAACTGAGCACCTTGTGTCTCAGGCAGGTGTGGTTTATTCCCAGGCCTCTCCTCTGTTTTCATCACATCTCCATGCCTAGCATTTTATTTTATTTTATTCTATTTTATTTTACAGTACACAGACAGGAGATCAGTTCCAACCTTTTTCCTTCACTTATCCATTATAGGGTCACTGGGGGGAGGGGGTTTGACCCTGTGCCAACTGTCACAGGGAAGATGCTGGGTGGATCCTGGACAGGTCTGCCTGTCTCCTGCAGGGCTGACACATAATAAATACTTCACAGCTACAGCCATATATTAAAATCACCAGTTAACCCGACCCCACTAACTTCATGTCTCTGGACTGTGGGAGGGAGCTGGAGTGGAAACACGGGGAGAACGTGCAAACTCCGCACAGAGTGGGTTCTGGCTTCCTGGTGTTAACCACTGCACAAACATGCCATTCAATTTTAACTGCTGTTGCCAATTAGTTTGGTCACTCTATTTTGTGATCTGCAAATTATACCTGGGACTTACGATCACTTTCATTTGGAGATGACAAGCCAACCGTACACTAGGTATATCCTGCTGTGATTAACGCTATTTCTTTTCATAATGTGAGACATTTTTCTCAGAGATTTCACGCTTCCTTTACATTTTGAGTATGTTTCTACTACTGGTTTCTCCATAGGAAGTATGAAACGCAATGTTTGAAATGAAAATGTTATTCAAATGTTCAAATCGCTTTTAGGTGCCAAGATGGTGCTGGAGTGTCGAAGTTTCACTCTACCTCAACAGTTCACTCCAAAGTACAAAGAACCAGGGAACCACAACAGTGGGGAGGACATGGTGCGCACGTGTAAGTTCAGCCACAAGTTTACGCTTTTTAAAATTCACAAATGGCACTGAGCTGTAAGAATATTATATATTAGATTCAGCCTCTTCTCTGTAGTGCATTAATTACATGTGATGTTGAGTAATACATGAATCCCATTTAGGGGAGAATCTTATCTCGCACCTCCCCCTGTCTGTATGTGCAGACCTGTGGAGGTGCCAGTTTCTGCTACCATTGGTGTCTCTGGGTCTAGTGGTGTTGGCAGGTCTGACTGGATTCTGTGCCTGCCTGTGCCGAAGCCTCGCCCCAACTCTTGGAATAGGAGTGCTACACCTGCTGGCTGGTAAGAGCAATGTTGAAATCCATACATGTTGTCAGACGGTGCAATTAAACATTTTAGTAAGGCTTCAGGGACGTAACCTATTACATCTGAAAGTAACTCTACAAACTTATGTAAATGTAGTTCTCTCCATGGTTTGTTATTGCTTTTGTAAGGCATGAAAATCACAATGATATAATCTAGTCAGTGTCCATTTTTTATGTACAGTCTGTGGTTATAGTACATGTTGAGTCAGTCTCACATTGTCACGACTGGGAACCAAGCAGAGCTGTTGGCAAAGTGGACCTATCATGCACATTTTCAGCTTTTATTCTTGGTCACTAAAAGAAAATTGATTAATAGTTCAAAATAATCCTTATTTTTTCAGTTCAACCACTGTCTGAAACACACTGTTAGCATTAAATTTAAGAAGCAGAGTGTTTAAAGCATTCTGGAGCCCAAGGTTTTAGCTCACAGCGATTACTTTTCCATACGAGGAGAAACAGAAAAGGTTTCCTTTAATGTTATTTCCTAATAGTCAAGCTTTTTCCACATTAATGAGTCTAATGTGAAAAGCAGTGATGCTGCAAAATAATAAATATACTATCTGGACGATTAGCATTTGACTTATTACGAAGTGAATATCAAACTATAAGCACAAAAATTTCTACCTAAACATAAATTTGAAATCTGATAAGTGAGGAAACCCTAACTAAGTGTGTCTGTACACCGTCCAGGTCTCTGCACCTTAGCCACAGTGTGCTGCTACCTGGCAGGGATGGACCTGCTCCACAGGGTGTCGATGCTACCCGACAAGGTGGACGGCTCTCTCGGCTGGTCGCTGTACCTGGCCCTCATTTCTTCACCTCTCCACATGATGGCTGCCGCCCTGCTGGTGTGGGCGGCGCGCAGCCATAGTCAGAACTACTACCGCATGACTGCCTACCGGGTGGCATAGACTGTTGAGAGTCTGACACCAAGATGCATTTTCTAATGAGATGTGGGGGTTTTCTCTGCGTATGTGTTTTTCTCTCTCAAGGATTAAGGATTTTTGCATGTACTGTACAGTAATGACCCTTCTTGCTGCATTAACAGATTTGATTTTTATCTCCTGGGGGGGGGGTTATGGAAATGGTTTGCAAATCAGAAGAGCCAGAACTATATGTCTAATGTAGTATACGTGTGCTTCAGACTAACTTAAATTGAAGCAGAGAAGCGTTAGCGGTGCCCTACTTTCATGCAACATATACATTTAATCAAAATTCTCAAAGTGCAGGTCAGTCACATTGGAAAAATTAGCTAAATTGTGATTTATTTTCATAGTTTTGATTTTTGGCGGCAGTGATAAGAATAGCATGACCCTGTAAATTGTAGCCTGATAAATTTTTAAAAAAATCTTGTTTGGAAGCGAAAGTAAAAGCAAGTGTTTAAATTACTGTGTACACAGGTTTCATGTGTACAGACCCCAGTTGTCCTTCCTTCTGGTCCCATCTTATCAGATTACAGAGATTTAGTCATATTGCTGTTCTTGCTGTTTGTTTACGTTATAAGGGCACATGCATAGAGTACATTTTTAAACATCTTTGATCTGTTGAAAATTAAACAGGATTTAATTTTATCTTTTAAAAACACCACAGTTGTGGTCATAGGTTTCTTCAGTCCAAAATAAAGCTTCCATTGTAAAAATACAATCAAGTTAACTGACGTATATTGGAAAATATTTTAACTTGCGCAATTTCTGTTGATTTTGTTGACAACGTAATTCACAAAGCTAACAAAGAATCACAGTAGGAAGTCAAATTTGTAGGGTTTAATTTAACAAAAAAAACCCTGCACACTGATTACTGTTCCTTGATATGTGTGATTTTATCATTTAAATGGCGCTGAAAGAAGGCACTTTAGTGATAAGTAAGCACACTTAGTAGTAAAAGAAGTACTAGAGTTTGGGAAAAGTGTGTATTTACTGACCTCTGCTGGTGAAATCTTTTAGTCTGCTGCACACGTGATTGCAGCTGGATGCGATGACGTTCCTGTTCGTTGCACTCGAAGAATGTGGCCACAGGATTGCCGTGATGAATACTGTATTTACAGAATGTTCCCATGACTAGAATTCAATTTACATTTCTGTTTCGAATCCTCTGTTGTTGTTTTTTTTTACTACTTAAGTTTATTTATTTATTTATTTATTGTTTATGGTAGTTATTATGTTCAGACTGTGTGTATAATTTGTTTACCACATGATGTATGTAGTGCATTGCTTTGTTTGCTTTTTGATCACATTTGTCATGTTTTGACTGATTTTTGTAGAAAAAAGTGAAAAACACAGTAGTGCTCATTCACTAATTTGTTTAGCCGACCACATACATTCATGAAACTAATTTTCTTAGTTTATAATTGGGTGTTTTTTGTTGTTTATTTGATCAATTTATGTCCCTCAGCTGACTGATTAATGTCCTGAAAAACAAACAAACTGTTTCAGTTTCATTTCCCTGGTTGGCACTATGAATGTACTTTAAAGGCCATATTATGATAAGCTACAGCATTTCTTTGCACCTAAATTCATTTCAAACATATCCTGACCACTGCTGTAGTAATCAGTAGTGAATTTCTATATTTTTGAAATGTAAATATTAAAATAATTAAATACATTTGGAGAAAAAAATTACCATTATTACCCACAAATTCATGATATCTGTTTGTGAAATATCACTGCTGATAAAGATTTATGAGCTTCATGAATATCTGTGAAATGATGCACCGTTCGTCTCGTTGTGAATCAGATTGTATTTTACACATTCAGCCTTTAAATACTAGAAACTCAATCCCTGAATGCACACAACCATGTGTTGTTTGTGAAAGAGTTCTTCATCCCCCAGTTGTGAGCTGCAACGGTTAATAACTGTATATTTAAATATTGTGTGTGAGTGTGAGCAAGCGTAACACATGTCATCATTTCAATAAAAGCTTTTGTAAAAACTGAATTCAGTCATCAGTCTCGTGTGGTTAACGTCTTCTGATGCAAATTCCCGCTCATTAACTTGTTGCTCCTGCTCCATCTGCACCCGGATTGCAGGAATCATCACCGTAGCCCAGCTGTCGCAGAGCGAGTCACTGGGTACATCCTGGACGCGGTGCCAGTCTCTTGCATGGCTTCCTTTTTTCCTTTACATTTTGACTTTGCTTGTACAGCTGGTTTCTCCTCAGGAAATAGAAAATACACTAAGATTTTAAAAAACAACAGTTTGAAATAAATGTAATTCATGTGTACAGTAAATGGAGTTTAATGTGCTTAAACACTGAAAACACTGATTTCTTCTAGGTGCCAAGATGGTGCTGGAGTGTCAAAGTTTCAATCTACCTCAGCAGTTCACTCCAAAGTACAAAGAACCAGGGAACCACAACAGCAGGTAGGACATGGTGCACATGTGTAACTTCAGCTACAAGTTCATACTAGTGCATTAATTACATGTGATGTTGAATAATAAATTAATCCCTGTCTGTGCAGAAGTTTGTGGCATGCAGAGGAAGGTACTTAAAGGCCTCATTCACTAAAAATCTCACATCTCCCTCTGTCTGTATGTGCAGATCTGTGGAGGTGCCAGTTTCTACTGCCACTGTTGTCTCTGGGTGTGGTGGTGTGGGCAGGTCTGATTGGATTCTGAAGTCTTAGAATAGGAATGCTTCACCTGCTTTCTGGCAAGAGCAGTATTCAAATGTCATCAGACTGTATAACTAAACAGTTTACTAAGGCTTCAGGAATGTGACCTAGTACATCTAAAAGTAGGTTAGTCATGTAAAGGTGATTTCAGTTTGGGAAATACTTTCAAAGTAATTATAACATTGCAAATTATAATTATAATTTGCTTTATATCTGTTTTTTGGGCAAACAAAATACCCAACCTATTTTATATCACAGTGAATTAATAGATTCACCATGCTAACCGTGGCAGCTAACCTTTTAGCGAAAGCTAAAAGGTCCATAGCTCTACAGAGTATGGTTTAGTCCGTTCTTTGTTATTGATTTGTTTTACTTTTTAAAACAAAAGGTCTGAAAACTATAATGATATAGCATGGTCACAGTGTCCATCTTTTATATACAGTTTGTGGTTATAGTGCATGTCACAATAGACAGGGAACAGAGCAGAGCCATTTTGAAAGTGGACCTATCGTACACTTTTTCAGCTTGTAGTCATAATCTGTAAAAGAATATCTTGGCATGATTCACAGTTGAAACTAATCCTTATGTATTTAGTTCATCCACTTTCAGTGTAACTTACCGGGCACACCCTGAGTATAACAAAAACTCATATGCTTTTTGTCAGCTGGTTCGGCTGTTTCGTAATGGGTCTTTTACTGTAACTTCTTTGAAACAGACTGAAAGAATGTGGCCTCGGGAAGAACAGTGGCAATGACACTGATTACTGTCTTTACAGTATGTTCCCATGACGAAAGATTTCATGGGAATATACTTTGCATACATTTCCGTAATTCTTTTACTCAAGTTATATTTATTCATTTATAATTTATGGCAGTTCTTAGGTTCAGGCTGTGTTATAATTTGTTTACCCAGTGTATTGTTTTGTTTGCTTTTGATCATATTTCTCATGTTGTGACTGATTTGTAGAAAAGGGGAAAAACGCAGTAGTGCTCATTCACTAATTTGTTTTGCTGACCACTTACATTCAAAAAAGTTATTTTCTTCTGAATTGGTTTATAATTTGGTGTTTTATGTTGTTTATTTGATCTATATGCGTTCCTCAGTTGACTTATTAATTTCAAGGAACCTGAAACAGTACACAGTGACTGTACTTTGAAGGCCATATTATGACAAGCTTCTTTGCACTTAAATTCATTTTAAACATATCCTGACCATTGCTGTAGTAATCAGTAGTGAATTTCTATTTTTTATGTAAATATTTAAAATAATGAAATACAAAAATTACCTATGAATTCATGCCATCAGTTTTTACATATTCAATTGTTACTAGAAACTCAGTCTCTGAATGCACAGTGGCATATGATGTCTGTGAAAGATAACGCATGCTGTCATTTCAGTAAAAGCTTTTGTAAAAATTTAATTCAGTCATCAGTCTCGTGTTGTGAACGTCTTCACTCCTCTTCTTCTGATGCAAATCCCTGCTCATTAGCTTGTTGCTCCTGCTCCGTCTGCACCCGGATTGCAGGAATCGTTACGTGCCTCTTTCTCGCCAGAGAGAGAGCGATGCCCTTCTCATAGTAAGCGCATTCATTGATGAAGAAAGGATAGAGAGGTTCAGTGCCTTTATACCTCACTGTTTCCCCTGAGAACGTCTGGAACAGCGGGTCTTCGGGGTGGAGCAGGCAGAAGTCTCGGTCCTGTGAGGACAAGCAGATGGGTTAGGTGCTGAGCAACACCTGTCGGATTTAACAGGATTAGCCATAATTACATAAAAAGTGCCATACCAAAGCTCCAGTGGCTTAAAGTGCAATATCATTAAGGGATGCTAGATGCTTATTTTAAATGCAAATAAAAAATCAATACAATACAATTATAATATGGATGGTATATGTCAGGAGCTACATTTAAGAAGTCCAGAACAGTATAAAAATACAATATACCTGACTGACAGTTATGCAACCATCCCATTCTCAGTAAACATCTGCACCAAAGCCTCTTCAGGTTGGTTGTGTTGACAGATTTAACCAAACTGACAGACACTTCCAGCACATTTTTATTAATTTTATTTTACTTCAGCTTTTTTAATACGTGCAGTCAGCTAGTGTTCATTTTTTTATTCTTATTTCAGTTTTCACTAAAGTTTCTTCAGTTGACTAAAACTTAAAGCAGTTTAATCTATGTTGTCCACATTACACATTTCCCTTTAAGTATAATGAATAAATTTATTGCGTCTGCCTGAACAGCTGCTTCTGACATTCAGTGGAGTGTTAATCTTAAATAAATTGAAATTACTTCTTTTTTTTTTACTTTCAAGGTTGCCAGGTACCCAGTTAGTCTGCGTTTTAGCCATATGAATTAACTTAAAGGTGTTAATTTTTAATCCAGTCACTTTTGGCTGTGTTTTTTCATTTGGATTCCAAATAGGTGAAACAAAGATTTCAACGTAACACAAACCCTTGACAGGTATCATCTCTGGGACAAAGCTCCTTTAATAAGAGGCCTCACCTTGTGTTGTAATTGTTTATACTTTACAGCAAATGAAAATGTGCACTGACTAGGAAACTAATAAATCACTTCTGGACAGCAGGTGTGGCGATAGGCTAAATATAAAACATGATTCATCCCAGTATAAAGAGCTTTTGAGTTCAGGCTGATTATTTTTTCTTGGGACAAAGGGCCTTTCTTCTTCTTCTTTGTTTGTGTCTTGTACATGTCTCATACTTTATTGTTATAAAGTTTATGTTTCTTATGTTATGCGCTCCTGTCCATACTTTACCGCCTCCGTGGTTATGTCTAACTTACATAACTGCTTGGCGGTAATTCAGTGTTTTGATTGGAGGGGTTTTTTCTTTTAAGTGAAGGCATCTCAGGCCGTACCTGGAGACAAGGATGAATGGCTGCTGTAATGTTGCGGGTCTCGCTGTCTCTTGGGTAGTCGATGTGTTTAACCATGGTGAACACGTCCACAAATCCTCCCTCAAACACGTTACCTGGTAATAAACGGAGAAGGTGGTTGAAACCAATTGAGACCTCAAAGATGCATTGTTTCAGCTCAGCTAATCTTTCTGTAAAAATGTACCTGAGTTAAAGAGGCGGACCCAGTCGAGCATGTGCTGGACACCCACTTTCATTGCCGTATAGATGTTTGACCTCACCACGCCGTGGGGCTGAGGGCCGATCTCCATGGCTGCAGAACGAGGATTTAAACTGAGAGTTATCAAGCACTAATACTGCTTTTGATAGACAAGATTTATATAAGCAGTAAAACTTACCAAAGCCATGTTTTCCCACTGAATCAAGGGAATACGACTCTTTGTTGGACACATCAAAATGTAGGAATCTCATTGGTGTATCTGGCATCTCCCTCTAAAAAAGGACCAAAACTCCAATTTTAGCTGACAAACATCCAAGGGTGCAAAGAATTTGCAACTGAATTTCCCGGAGGAACCCACCCGAGGGATTAATAAAGTTTCATCTAATCTAATCTAAGATTTCACTAAAGTAAGAAGCTGTTTTACTCACCTGCAGGTGTCTAAATATGTGCAGGCAGATCCAGTCACAGTCAGAGTATG
>VUQG01019522.1:27549-48403 GCA_015106755.1 Etia nguti | reverse complement strand
GAAGAGCCTGTGTGTGTTTAAGTCTGCTGGACTACAGACATTGTTTGTTTTATTTATTATTTTTTTCTAACATTTATCTCACATATCCAGTCATTTTCTCTTTCTTTCTCTCGGTTGGACACGGAACACAAACACACACACACACACACACACACACACACACACACACACAGCATTTGATTTGATTTCCTCTTGTACAAATAATCTATTCAGGATCAACCAATGACTTTAGATTGTTTTAGGTTGGTGTATTTTATGACAAAAGGGGCACAAATGTAACCACTTCATGTCTCCATGTTAAAAAAAATTATAATAATTCTGGTTCCCTGCCAGCATGTGCAACCCCAAGTCCACAGAAAAAGGAAGCAAAATTCTCTCTTAATGCCAAGTCAGTGGGATTTTTTTTAATTCCTCCTTCCTGACATTCAATCTCTCGCTTGAGTTTCACTTCCTGGTTGGAAAACTTCCATTGTCTTGGTTTTTTTCCTCCCTCACCTGCTCACACAGGGAGCGGTAGCCACTTTCTCTCTTGCGGTCCAGCTCATATGTTTCTCCCAGCAAAGGGTTGAAAGGCTTTCCCGTGCGGTAGACTGTGGTGGAGTAGGCAGACACCGCGAAGGCGGCCACGTAGCACATCTGCTCCAAAGAGTTCTGACACTTTGCAGCCTTATCCAGCAACTCATGGTACTCGAGGTCCTCAGACAACCGTTGCAGCATGGAGATGGGCTCATTGAAATTAACCTAGAAAGCAAAATGATCGAAATTTACTTTTATATTTGTGTTACGTATTAATTCCAGTGACAAATCTTATACATGGGTGAGATGTGGGTCTGAACCTGACTCAAAAAGCTAGACTGGGTAGAAATTACCACAGGCTGATCTGTTCAATTCAGTTCTATACTGTCCTGTGTGCATCTGCAGCAGTGCACTGCTTTCGTCTGGGAGAGCTTTGATAGCACAGAGGAAGCTAATAGCAAAGAGTCAGCAGTTTTTAAGCCACTTCACACTTGCTGCAGTAGTTTGTGACTTAACCACAAACTGTGGTGAAGTTTGTGTTCCCTCTTCACTTCTTGGAAAGTTTTTATGACGCTTTCAGTGAAATCAGCACAACGATAAATGACCACAAAGCAAAGTACAGACTCTCACACTGAGCTGAAATTACGTGCAAATAAAATACTATAACAGGTATATAATAGGTACATGTATGGTTTGGGTAATGTTGTCTGTTTGGAACAACCAAATAGAAAAGCTTTTAACAGAAAACCTGAATTGCCAAGATTTATTACACGTCATTTATAAATTAATTAATACATAAATGTATTCATTTGAAATTCAATATTTACACTTTCTGAAAATTTGCTAATTTAGCATTTGGCTTAAGCAAAACCCAAGCCTTTTTCTAAACCATAACCATAGATGGGGTCAGCAGTAACCTGGCGGGTAGTGTTGCTAAGCTACAGGAAGTCGACATGTGTCAATGTCAAACTATCTCTGTAATGTGGCAGAGACAAAAGTCTTTATTGTTATAAAGAGTGGGGGCAGGGTGACACGACGGCAGTGATAAGTTGACAGAACAAAGCCAAATCAAACATGTGATCATTTATCTCAGCAGTCATCAGTATGACAAATCCGTTTGTCTGGACTCTTATAAAAATGCGTGATGGTAGCTCATTTTAGACAACTCTGCTGACCCACATCTCACAAGTGACCTACAGTCTATTTCACAAATAAACAAAAGTTGATCTGGGCAGAATTGTCGATAAAGATCTTCAAAAGCTCTCGCAGAATGCTGCCAACCCCGTACAGCGGAAAAAGGACAGGGATCAGTATCTACGCTCCAATCTCGTCACACTGAACTGATTGCTGCCAGACATTTTGGAGCCACTGCGACACACACAAACCATATTTCATATGTGGTTTTAGCTTGGGGTAGGAGGGGCGTTAAAAGGCACATAAAATCTTTCATTAATTGAATATTATGAGTAAGACGCAAATATTTTAACACTAAAGCTCTTTGAGTCTGACTGTCCAAAGTGAAGCTGATCAGACATCTTCTTCAACTGGTGAAGAACAAAGCAAACATGGATGAACAACAAGCTTTCAGTAACTCTGACTGGACGTTCAGTAAGAACAAGAAATCCTTACAGGCATCGGGATCTTAGACAGCTCTTTGCCGATGCAGTTTTTCATGATGCTCCAAAGATTGAGGGAGTAGTTTGGTTTGTCTGGGATGCGTGTCCGCCTCTTCTTTAAGGGTACCAGCTCCTGGGAGGGGGACTCCTGGTTCATCGCAAGAGGCTCCTCGTTAAGCTAAGAAGCAGAAACGTTTATCAATATAACACGTTAGAAGTCAGTGCTAAAATGTTTCTGATTTATTACCATGGCAACAAAATCATGTATAAAGAATGCATACAACACCCGTCCTACTGTAGCTTTTCACTCAGACTGTGTTATTTTAAACGATGGGATTCAGCATTATTATAAGATTTCAATGATTCAGACAGAATGAGGCCTACCGACTGATCATCTGCACACAATTCACTGTTGAGGCCGCTGATACTACTGCTTGACCTTCTGTAAGAGATCAAAAAAAGCAAACACATTCTGTAAGTGATGTGAAGGTTACTGGATAATCAGGTATTTTGACATACGAGGAAAGACGGGCTTAAAAAAATAAATAAATTGCCTGACACACACACACATCAATCTGTCACTACACAATGTGACTGACTTAAGAAAACTACATACTGGAATGTGACACAAGGAAGTGGTATAAATATATAAAAACAAAGACAAGACACAAAGTCTTAGGTAAATCCCCCAAATAACTCCATGAGAGGTCAATCTGTACGGGCGGGTAAAGGGCAAGATACCGACTTGTGAAACTGGGGGTCCGCAGGTACAGTGATAAACTCGGGGGCTTCTTCCATGGCATCAAAGAACTCATTGTCGTCATCCTCATCACTTGCCTCACCCTTTCCTGGCCCAGCAGCACCTTAACACAAACAAACATTTAAGTTTTCCCTATACAGAAACTGAAAGATGATTCTCCAAGTATCACAAAAACAATAATAACAACATGTAACATATAGAGCATATAAACATATTTAACAAAAAAAAAACACACAAAAAAAACAGGAAGTAAAGTTGCAATTCCTCACATCTTATTACATGGAATCAGGTAATCACTGGTACTGTTACTTGTAAAACTTGACTTAACAGTTACCTTATAATTACCAGTGGATTCCAACCTGGGGTTTAATCAACAACGGAGTAATTAAAAAGTTTAATGAGTCTGAAACTGATAATGTTCTTTTAGTTTCACATCTTGATTCTATTTTTCTTGCTAAGTGCTTCATCACAAGGACTTTAGTATGTCAACCACAGAAAATCTTGGTCACCCAGGAGTTAGCATCTCCCTCGTTCCCCTGATAAAAAGCCGATGAAATTTTTCACAGGCTCTTGGATTACAACTGAAAAAAAATCTCTGAGGGAAATGAGGTTAATGAGTTTTGTTCAGAAATAATCTCAACAAACTTTAATTTCATAACTGGATACGTATTAATCTAATAGCAGGAAGTCGAATGCAAACAGTTGGTAGCCCCACATCTTTGATTTTGAAAGAGTTGTACGCCGCATGTACCTGATAAGAGTTATTATAGTTTAGTATTTTCCAGTTAGCGTTTATCTTCATTTCATTTTGACTTTTGGTTTTGAATTCAGTTTAGTTTCCAGAATGGATTTTCATATTTCAGTTTAGTTTTTGTTGTTTGAAAAATTAGTTAGTTTTAGTTTAGTTTATATCACTTTCAGGGTTAGTTTTATTCTTTTTACTTATTATTGTATGGAGGTCAGAAGTAAGAGTTACAAAATCAGTGCTGGTATTACAATAAAAACTTTTTGAAAGCAGTGACTCACACTCTTGTAGAAACTCAATAGACATGTGCATCAATCCTTCACTGTAATCTTGTCAGGATCACAACTTACCTTTACTGTCTGGACTAGCATTAGCCTGTGCGGCTCCTCTGAATGCTCGCTCGAGGTGATTGTGCTGTTTGGCCAGTTGCTCTAAAGTCTCCTCCAGCCTCACTCTCTGCTCCCGCTCAGCCTGCAGGGCCTTCTGCAATCGCTTGCTGTGAGTTTGTGCCAGCGTCAAGAAGTCTCGGCACGCCTGAGGGGCATAACATTCAAACACTTTTTGCATACTGCTGTGCAGTAGTAGATAGACAAGGTCTTCTCTGGTATATATACACATTATATATTAAAAAGGCAGAAGTCAACACACTGAAGAAGGATGTCAGACTTACATTGATCATGGCGTTAGAGGTGATGCGGAACAGAGTGGCTCTTTCTGTGACCTGGCGAATCTTATCCCCAGCCTCTCCAGTCAGACGTAAACCATCCAGTTCAGCTAATGACCTGAAAAAAAAAAGAACTTTGGATGTTTGGACAATATGTGGTCAATTTACAAATCAATTATTTTATAGCAGGACTCTTCTGCGAATGGCACAAAACATCTGAATATGGAACTAAATGACCAAATCTACAAAATTATTACTTCAAATTTAGAGTTGTTTTTTTCCCCCTCAAATATTAGACTAGTAGAGACATGAGGCATGTATGAGACTGTTGCCTGAGGATTAAAGCAAAGAGCAAGCCAAAATGTGTTCACGTCTGACCTCTGGAGGGCAGAGCCATGCTTTGAGATCAGATCATTGCAGGTGCTCAGATCCTCCACTTTGTTGCTCAGGGTTCTGAGAGCAGACTGGACTTCTGAATTTTGTGACCCACCACCTTGTGTGATGCGTGGTGACGATGAAGAGAAGTCGTCGCCCGAGTCATCTGTTAGGAAATCAAGCAAAAGGAAAGGAGAAAAAAAATCTGACTTAAAAAAAAGTTCTCATACTTACTGCAATGGATTATAAAAAACAAAAACCAAACAAAAAAAACAACAACAACAACAAAATAAACTTGCTAGCCACTTTCTTAGGTACAGTGTTGAACTGCTTGTTAATCCAAATATCTAATCAGCCCATCACATGGCAGCAACTGAGTGCATTTAGGATTGGTCAATGCGACCTGCTGAAGTTCAAATTGTGCATCAGAAAGGGGAAAAAGGGTGATTTAAGTGACTCTGAAAGTGTCACGGCTGTTGAGAAGATATTCAGCGAGCAGCTGTTCTCTGGACAAAAAAATGCCTTTCTGATGTCTGAGGTCAGAGGAGAATGGTCAGAGTGCTTCAAGCTGACAGGAAAGCAACAGTAACTGAAATAACCACTCTTTACAGCCAAGGTGTGCAGAACAACGCGTCCAACATCACATACAGATGGACTCCAGCAGCACAAGATCACACCGAGTGCAACTTCTGTCAGCTAAGAGCAGGAAACTGAGGCTCCAATTCACACTGGCTAATCAAAGATTGGGACAAACACTGACCTGATGAGACTTGATTTCTGCTGCAGCATTCAATGGTTCAGGCTGCTGCTGATGTAATGGTGTATGGGATATTTCCTTGACACACTCTGGGACCCTTAGTACCAACTGAGCATCATTTAAACACCACAGTCTACCTGAGTATTGCTGCTGACTATGTCAAACTCTTTATGGCCAGAGTGTACCCATCTTCTGATTAGTACACTGCCTGGCAGGATAACACAAAGCTAAAAAAAAACCCAAACTGTCTTCTTGAACATGACAATGAGTTCATTGTGCTCAAATGAACTCCAGTCACTGGATCTAAAGCCAATAGAGCACCTTTAAGATGCGGTTAAACATCATGGATGTGCAGCCAACAAATCTGCAGCAACTGTGTGATGCTATAATGTAAATATGGACTAAATTCTCTGAGGAATGTCTGCAGCACCTTGTTGAATCTGTGCCATGTAGAATTAAAACATTTCCGAAGGAAAAAGGGGGTCCAACCCAGTACACACAAGGTGTACCTAACAAAGTGGCCATGCGTGTAAATATGTACAGAAGCAATAAATAACTCCCCTTTGTCTGTTTTACCTGACTCGGCCTGCATGCGGACAGCCTTGGCTTTGGCCAGCTCCAGGGCAGTGATCCATCGCTGACGTTCCACCTCACAGCTGGCCTTCAGGTGATATGTCTGTGCCCCTCCATTGGAGATGACAAAGTTGCAGGCATCATCCACAGTGATAGTAGCTGTGGCCAAGTTGATGGTGCCCCGACACGTGTGACCCATCTCTGCCTGGGTCCTAATAATCAGAAGAGCCTCATTTGACTTTGGGAATAAAAAAAGTAACTAAAAAGAAAAGAGAAATGTCCTTAAACTATATCGGCATTCTACAGAAAGGTGTACCTGTAGTATGACAGCAGCCCATTGCTCAGCACAAACCACCTCCGCTGATAACCCTTGATGTAATTTGTCCACTTGAACACCCATCCTTTGTATGTGTCTCCAGGAGGGGTGGGAGTGGGGGTCTTGGCTTCTGACATCACACCCCCTAAAATAAGCTACAGACTGGAGGGACCTTGAGGGGAAGATGGAAAGTTTTATCATTTACATAACAAGACTGGCTGATACAGTGATTAAGTAAATCAATTTGGAGCCAGTTCCTTGAATTCTCAGGTGTGGCCATTCTCAGCGTTCCCAAGGCGAGGCTTCAATTTAACTGACATTGCCTTTGCAGTGTGGGCGCACTGGGTTTGGAACAACCTGGCTGAGGACTAAGCTTGCAAAAACAGCGTCTTGCTTTAAATCACATGCTCTCATCCTGGTTTTTTAGGCCCTGATGTGAAAGCCTTCCAGTTAACATGTTTACATTTCATTCACCTTCTGATTAACTTTTGTTTTCCAGCTCTCAATGTCATTTGTCAAACTCTGCTTTCAAAGGTGCTATATAAATACAGTCTTAGTATTGTGACTTGTTTCATCAGCACAGAAATTGACAGAACACTTTTTAACGATAAAAGTTCCACAAATTTACTTCACTGAGCTCCTACAAAGTAAATTTTAACTGTTATTATATAACCTTAATATATAACACACCTGAATATCTCTGGATTTTAAACCACTGGTCCAAATTTAATGTTAGTTTGAACTGTGTGAAATCAAATTAACATTTTTTGGCATTCTTAAACACAAACAATTTCTCCAAGAAACTTCTTTTAATTGACTACAGCCCTACTTCCACGATGAAATTCTTTAATGTCGATCATTAATGAGTGTCAACACTGATCTTTGAGTATGGAATGACAGGTCAAAGGTCGGCCGAGAAATCAATACATACCGACTACTCCTGACACCTTTTACCAAAAACAATTATTATTTTCGCCTGATGAAGATATTAATAAAGATGGAACTGACTTGTGAATAAAACATTTCTTACTAATAAATAATCTAAATATTAACAGTTAACAGATATGAGTCTAATTCAGTCCAATTCTCTTTTAGGGAAAAATGACAGTAGTTTAATAATTAAAGGGACAAACAGAAGAACAACAACAACAACAACAGGTTTTAACAGCAGTAACTGGATAAATCTCAACATACCGACGAACTTGACAACAGAGGTTAGCCTACATTAGCCCCAGTTAAGATAAATGACAGTCTCGGTAACAACAATTCATTGCTGATAGGAGCTTAAAGTGAATAAACTCAATCTGACACGATTGTTCCAAGTTATTTAGCTAGTGTCTGCATATTTGAAAAGCACTGCAAAGAAGAGCGACTGCTAAACATTGGCTTCCTCACTGGCTAGCTTTCAAACTCGCCGATGGCTAAATGTTTACCTTGACGTGTCCAAAATGAAAGATCAGGCAACCAGCAGCCGGGTGAAGTCACTGCTAACTCTGATACCCATACGACACTGTGGCTAGCTGAGGAGGCTAACAGACCAACACAAGGCAGCTAATGGGGCAAACAAACAGACCGAAGACGTCGACGGCAACAATAGTGCGACTTTAAAACGAAGTGACAGCAACACGTTTTATTGCTGCCCCTCAATATTTGCGTGTATAAGGTTCATTCTACAGCTGCGTACACACACAAATATCTAAAGCTAGCTAGCTACATCTAACTAGCCTAATGTTAGCTCGCTGGTTACACCCGGTGCAACACTGCTGGGTCTCCGTGTAGAAACACGCAGCTATGGCTAGCTACGTTTAGCATTAAGCCAAACTACCCATCTTGACACATTAAATTCATTTATACAGCAACAGTCGCTACACTGTTCACAGTTAAGGTAACTACGGTTAATACTTTATTTTACCAACAATGGCTTTACATGTTAGTGTAACGCAACTGGGAGGAAAAAAATTAAACATTTAACCGTGTGGCAATTAAACATTGCGATTTTTTTAATAATCAGAATTCTTTTCTAATCAAAAAACGCTTGACACTCATGACATGCAGTAGTATATTATACAGGTAACTAGAGCCATGCCCGAAGTTTTCCAGAAGGGGTACGAAAATGCGACTCCGGTGGGACTCGAACCCACAACCTTTGAATGTCTGCATCTATGCCTAGAAGTCCAATGCGCTATCCATTGCGCCACGGAGCCACCTGTTGCACCGTTTGAACACTATGGTATTTCTAGTGTGAGTAGGTTGTACTCAGGGGCGATATTGCCAAAAGTTTTAGACTGTGGTTTCCGGGGTTGTGAGTATTGTAGTATAGCCTACATTGTGTATGAATGATACGAAATTGAGCCATTACTTCACTAACTTCAGAACCGAAACATCCTTTCAGACAATACCAAGCAATAAACGTTCATTTTCACCCTGTCGCTTTAGAGAGGGCTTTCTTTTATCGTATTTTATTATGTTTTTAGATTTTTTTTATGCCTTCTCTGCATGTGGGGAACCTGGTTTTCGAACACGACACCCTGGGATTAGTAAAAAGAAAATGATCTCTGTGCGTCAATGTGCTATAAACACTGGATGTCGCCAAAGTCACATGCTACATTACCCTCAATAATCGTAACCCTCAAAAAACCACCAGAGTCGCACAATTACTCTGCCTGACTGGTCGGGGGTGAAAGGAGGGAGAACGGCCAAGGACACGCTGTGAAGCCAGAGATTAATAATAACTAATGATTAAATGGAGAAATTGGTGTGTAAACCCATAATGAGTGAAAAAGGCTAGTGAAGAAGAAACAATGCATCATGGGAAGCCCCAGCAGCCTGCACCTATTGCAGTGTAACTAAGGGAGGATTCAGGGTCACCTGATACAGCCCTAACTATATGCTTTATCAACAAGTTCCAGACTAATCTTGAAAGCAGAGAGGGTGTCTGTCTCCAGGCTGGGAACTGGTTCCACAGAAGAGGGGCCTGAAAGCTGAACACTCTACCTTCCATTCTCCTTTAAATAGTCCAGGAATCACGAGTAAACCAGCAGTCTGAGAGTGAAGTGCTCTGTTGGGGTGATATGGTAGTATGAGGTCTTTGAGATGATATGAGACCTGATTATTCAAGATTGTTTGGGGGCTTTTTTAAATTATTATTTCAACAATTTTACACTGCAATGTTTACAAATTAAAGCTATATTTTCAAATGTATTTTTAAAATACTTACAAAAACATGTAAATTATTCAGTTGTTTTTTGTTTGTTTTTTTAACTAATGAGCCCCGGGGGGGGAGACACAAATTCCTTTGGAGTGTCTACAGAAATGGCATCCGGCGTAAAACTCTGATAAAAATGTGGAATTCGCTGTGGCAGACCCTTGTAATTAAGAGAGCAGCCAAAAGTTTTGTGTTCGTTTGTTTGTTTGTGTAACAAATGTCACCTGGCAGTTTGCTGCCTTTGCTGCATATGATGTTGTGCAGCGATGGTTAGAAATGAGAAGGGTTCAGAGAGATTTGAATTCCTCTGATAAATGTGCTAGTCCTGATTTGGAGCAGGGTGGTTTGAGATGGTAATGATTCTGTGGTGTTAAAGGAAGGGATGTCAAGTGTCACAGATGAGAGTGTGCCCTATTTGGATTGTTCTGGGGACCAAGAACATGGGGAGAAGGATGTAGCCAACATGGCTCAGGGGCCTCGAAGGTCGATAAGGAAGACTGCTGGACAGCATTCAAACCCATTTAAATGGCCACAATCCACTATAAATAAATAAAATTTCAAGTGTGTTCTCTTTTCAGCTCATTGGGTTGGTTGATTTGTAATTTTGTTTTGGTTAGTCCGTCCAGCCTTAAGGGCTGTTATGAATGATTAAGAGTGAGTCTTGTAAGGAAAGACTAACCTCTCTCTTTTTCGTTTTTTTTCGTTAATTTGTTTGTGCCACTTCCCTTTATAAACCCAGGTTGCAGGTCATGCATAGCGCTGATTCCCAGCTGTGCAGAGACCTGAATTGTTTGCAGTGCGTGCCCACAGTTAAACTGATTGCAGTGTCTCTAAACTGGGTTTGCATTGTAGTGCTATTTGCTCGCACCTTTGGTTTGATAGGTCTCATCTGCAGCTGTTTTGGAATGAATGGGAAAAATGTATGTTTAATTGATGGAATAAATAAATTATAAATGTATTTCTTTGACATTTTATTTGACACCTTAGTGCTCAGTTACATTTGTTTTAATTGACTTAAGACATTACTAACTATACTCTAAGTATCTTTTAAATGTAGGACTTTGCCTTTCTGAATACTTTTCACCTAAAAATACAATAAAATAACAATAATAATCCAAGAATAAGCGGAATACAATATGTGTATTCCAGTTTGCAGTGTATTCCAGTATGTATAGTATATATGTGTACAATGTGCAATTACAATGTAAAGTAGCGGTTAGGATACTCTATAATACAGCTAACCCCTTTGTAATAGTGTGTAATTACAATGTAAGACAAAGAAACATTGCTTGATAAACCTTATTCCTAATACTAAGAAGCTTACATTAAATGAATAAATAAATAAATTCACCTTTCCTTTAAAACTTCAAGTTCTTACTCTCTGTTTTTACTGTACATACACCCTTACACTTTAAATTTAGAAGAATGACAAATATTTGGACATTACACCATATTGTATTACAATTACACTGTATTATAAGGTGCTACCACAACATGACACACAGCTCTGAGTAGTGAGCACAAAGACTATTTAAAAAACAAAACAAAACAAAAAAAACCTTCTGCGTATAACGATTTTCTTAAAGACCGGATGTCAGCAAAATGTTTTAAATTTCTGACATCTAAATTTCAGTTCAGATATCAGTTTGGGAACACGCGTAAATCCTCCGAGAAACAGTCGATTAAGTTTTAATGACACCCAAAAATTGATAAATTACTCCATATTTAATAGCCCTAATTACTAATTAAATGCTTAAATGCAAATAGCTTAAATTGAGGTTTGCTGATAGTTTGAGCTAACAGCGTAATAGCGGTCTGTTTTTCATTTTTAGGTTTAATACCCTCGTCCCTTGGTGTTTTTATGTATGCTCTTAAGGTGCGCATAAACAGTACATATCCGGTCTGGCCGACGGGAATGTAGACGTAGACGGAGGATATCTCTCTTTACTCCTGCGTGTCTTTGACACATCCTGCCATGAGCGGAAGTGTCTGGGATTCTGCTCGAGCCGTCGCTCCAAAACAGTCGTTTGTAAAGGGAGACGGGGACGAGCGGTGTCAGCATCTCTCCCACCACCATCACCGGCAGCCGGGTTCCTTTCAGCGTGGCTTTATGAGCGCGGGACATGTTCTGTCAGGTTAGACCTCTGCCACAGCAGACATGCGCAATTACTAGCGAACTAACAAGAAGACAGCTGAGAATTGGATTGAAAAATAAATAAATAAATAAATCGGATTTCCCCCACTCTAATGAACACGTTTTTGTTATAGGTCTGCGCAATCTACGCGAACGCCTGTCTGGACACAGGAGAGGATTAAGTTACTGCTGCTGGCGGCGGATTATTTTATTGGCCTACTCTTGTCACGCCCGAGTCTTTGGTGATCCTTCTTCCAATTAAGAGAGGTCTCTCAAAAACCGCAGGTATGTGCGCCGTTGGACTGGAAAATAATAACGCGAGATGTCTCATTGTGGGATTACCTAAAACGGGTCCTTTGTTGCTCATGCCTGCATTTGTTTCTTTGCACAAAAAAAACCCCAAACAAACCAAAAAAACAATTGCTGTCTCCTCAGCTCCTAGTGTGAGCAGACAATGGGAACACACACAGAAATGGTGCAAGGATGCTGCATATTTAATAAATGGGTATATATAAAAATGAACATTATCGTGCAGTAAGATCGCGCTGTTTAATAACACAGGTCTAAACGCAGACTGGACGTATTGGACTCCACAGCAAACAGGATTTGGGGCGGTTTTATCCTCACGCAGGAGCCCTCTGTAGGCTTCATACCTGCTGATATGCAGTTTGCTTTGACCATTGGTAGATGGCATATAGAGTTACTGCCTCTCCTCTCACAGCAACTATGGCTGCCCAACCCCCTTCTCCTCTCTGCACGGCATGTTTTGGTTTCAGGCGGATCATGCCCTTTTGTCCACTGAAGCCTGACTGTACTTTTCAGGGCAGGCTCACAGTATGAAAGAATTTGCCCGCTGCCCTGACGGCCACTTTTTTGTTTGTTTGTTTGTTTTCACTGACCGTATGAAGATGGTGAGGATTTACTAAATCAGCAGCAATGGCATTAGTGCAGAGTTTGGGGATTCAAAAGACTAAATCTACAGTTTTAATAAAGCATGCATACTCAGTCTGTTTTCATTTCAATGCAATGCCAAATATTTTCCCCATCCCAAGTGGGAAAGTGTAACTAGGTGTTTCTTGGTAACACATAAAAACCAAAAGAATCTGTTTTCTTATGTGAATACTCATTTTTGATCATCATATTGAAAAACCAGGATCTTTATTTTTAAGTTTTAACACTTTATTGTCATTGCGCAGTCATAAGTTGTACAATAACACATTGAAATTGTAGTACTGTCCCACATCTGTGCTAAAAGAAAGCCAAGTAAATCACAGTAAATAAATAACATATATACAGAATAAAATATATACGATATATGCAGAAAATAAAATATGCAATATGCAGATAAAAGCATTATATTTTTGGAGGTATACGGTGGGATATTAGAATTGTACATTTAATTGTCTTAAATATGGTAAATGCTTATTATTTTCACTGGAGCCTGAATTATATATTGCTGAAAGCTGATATCAGACAAAGATATATATATAAGATATAGTCCATTTTTTGAAGGTTACAACATTTCATTTCAGCCATGTTTAACTGGGAAAAATATCATTTTTTTCACAGTCCAAATACTTGAACCAGAAATAGTTTTTCAAGCTTATTAGCTATTTGCATAATAATTATCCTGCTTATTTGATTACTGTTTGCTGACAGAAGCGTAGCTTTTTAATTTTTATCTGATGAGTTAATCATTTACTGTCATTCAGCAGCATCTGTCCATTTAAGGTTGCTGAATTATAACTGTTTCCTCTGTGTAATCCTTTTCCCCTCAGGTATGTCTTTCCGGCGAGGTGTGGTCAGGCAGAGCAAATTCCGCCATGTCTTCGCTCAGGCGTGGAAAGCCGAGCACTGCATCGATGATGTCAGAGTGTCCCGGGTGACGTGGGACAGTCCACTCTGTGCGGTCAACCCCAAATTCATTGCCATTATCATCGAAGCGGGTGGAGGAGGGGCCTTCCTCGTGGTCCCAATCAGCAAGGTTTAATCTCCTACATTACAGAGTATTAGATAAACAGTAGATCGATGTTTCTTCCACTCTGCTACTAAAAGCATTATGTCACCAACTTTTTAACAGCCTGCTGCATGCCTGACTAATGTATGTGCAGCACTTTCTCCACTTCCGAGACCATTAGCAGGACTGGATAATGCGTTAATGGTTGAAACTTTGTGTTTTTCTCTACAGAGTGGCAGAATCGACCAGTCCTGTCCCACAGTCTGTGGTCATGCAGCGCCAGTGCTGGACATCCAGTGGTGTCCTCATGATGACAATGTCATTGCAAGTGCCTCAGAAGATTGCACGGTGAAGGTAGATTAAAATTTTCAAACCTTGTAGAAATTCCGTGCTGGTGATTTGTGGGCAAGTTATCTGTAATCTGACATCCGTTATTGTAGGCATCAAACGCGCCGCAACCTTAACCCAACCACTGACCTAAAGCTGTGTTGGTTCTTCTTCTGCTGCTAGTGAAAACACATCAGACTTCAGGGTGCAGACCTTGAGTATTCTTCAAGCTACTATAATAAGTAACATGGATGTTACTACAATAACTTGTGGGTATTTAACACTTTCGTTAGCATATTGTATGACTTAATTTTACTTAAAATTGTAAAAGTATGTCAGTAGAATTCAGCTGAGCGGTCAGAGTGACCTCTTTGGACCCCTGGGTCCGTCCATAATGCCAGTGCTGGTGTGATTACAAAACATATGAGGGTTTCCTGTAGTGTGTGGTATGGGGACAGAGGTCGTGTCATTTCTGATGGTAGGTTGAAGCCTGGATCAACACTTTGGGCGCTTTGTCAGGTCATCCAAGAAATTCCAGAGCTTTTTTTTTAAACAGTGGTGGGACATATTGTCCAGCTGAAGGAGACGACTGCCAGGGGTGTGAGCTTGGTTTGCAGCAGTGTTTAGGTGTAGGTAATATTGTTACTCTGATCACAGCTGTGTAAACTTAAGTAGAGGTCTCTGTAAAACAAGTTGGCATTCCTCAGCTGTTAGACACGGCTGGGCTAGGAGGGGGGTTAAAACAATGTCACTGACTCCAGATAAATGATTCACGAGTACCCATACTCTTTTCTGCAGGCACACCTTACCGTTTTTTTAACAGGAAATAAATCACTCTTGATACTACCGAAAAGCTATATTGGGATGTAGATACTGTTTTTAAAAAATATATATATATTTTAACTAATAAAAATTTGAAATGTTGAAAGAGAAGCTAAATGCATATTTAGTTGATATTGATAATTCAGGCCAGTGAAATGCTACGGTTGACACCAAATCCAAATATGAAGCTAAAGCCAACGCTAGTTAGCTTAACTTAGCACAAACACTAAGTGGGTAGTAGCTAGGCTAGCTCTGACCAAAAGTAACAAATTAAGCTATGGAGCTACTTCAAAGTTCACTACCCAAAATGTTACAGCTTTTTTAATCTTTTAAAAGGTGTATTGTGCAGGACTAGCTAAGCTGGCTGTTTAACCTTCTAATAGTCTTACTATTAAACAAAGCTAATCATATCTCGGCTGTAGCTTTATATTTAACAGGTAAAAATAAATGTGGTATTGAGTAAATTTGGATGCAGAAACGATGATGTAATCCAAATGGAAGGAAGAGGAAGCAGAAGGCTCTAATAGCAGTAAGGCTAAGAATATGTCAGGAAAACTATGAAAATTATACGACACACAGATATATATATATATATATGTCTGCTTTATGTTGAAGTTGTGGCAGATCCCAGATGGTGGGCTCACAAGTCCAATGACTGATGCCACTGTGACCCTTGAGGGACACAGTAAACGAGTGGGACTCCTGGCTTGGCACCCAACTGCCTTCAATATCCTCCTAACTGCAGGTAGGACCATCTGTAGCACTGTAGTGCTCCCATTGTTCTCCTCTAAGCAAACATGGTTCACATCTTTGGAAAATGACCGTGATAACTGGCTATGACTGGTGTTTTTTTTTAAACTGTGTTGTGTAGAGAGCATGGTCTAGACATTAAACTGTGCCACTGCGGAAGCAGGCTGGTGTAGTTTGTGTGTTGCTTTACATATATTTCCATAAAAAAAGTGATCTAAAAGAAAGGGCTTGTGCTGGCACACTGGAAATGTATTGTACTTGAGTTTTATATGGTGAATTAAGGTAACCTTTGCCTTGTACTAAACATCCAGGGATCATTTCACCTTTTAACAAACCCCCTAATATGGTGACAGTGAAACATGAGGCGTAGCTTCCCCGTGCTAAACATTCCCCATTATCCAGATAAAAGTGACATACACCCGTCCATTTGTAAACGGTGAGAGTTGAGGAGCAGCTCCTATCTTACTGTGTTGGTGTTCAGTGACAGCCAGTTCAAATACTGCTGCATAATACAAGTACGGAGTAGGATTTCCCTCCTCAGCAATTCACAGCATGTGATTAACCTGAAAAATAATTACACTTTGCTGAAAAGCTGCCAGAGCTGGTTTCCATTGGAAATGTAGCCTACGCCAAGGAGGCACTACTACACACACAAGCACATAAAGTAATGTTTGGCCTGCAGGATGCTCATGGCAGTGTAAGAATGTCAGCTACCCACTTATGTTAATGCATACTGAGAAGAGTGCATATTGTTCACGCTGCATTATTTTACCACCAGCATTTTTAAGCAGCTCTGCAGGTGTTGTTGCTCTTTAGTATAAGTTAAGAGTTAGCAGTGAGCAAGGCAACACAACAACACAGTTATGGTACTAAATTTCCATAATAGAGTGAGATTAGAATTGTATTTAATGATATAACACTTTCAAGTCACTCACATTAACTGCTGGTATCCTCATATAGCATCAAATACAGTATATCATATTATCTGTGTACAGTTGTCATAATTATTTGACTCTTGACCGTGTCAGTGAAGTGGCTCTGTTAGTTGTTCACTTCATCATAATCCCTTTGGGATCCACTGCAAGGACTCATCAATTAAATAATATTAAAAGGGGGAACGTGTTTCAGTGCAACTGCTTGTTTAAATAAACATCAATATTTGCCACCAGGCTATCATTAATTGTACTGTAAAGGGGAATTGATAAAAACAGAATATTGAGGTACTGACATCATGTCACACATCGACTCCCTACCGACAGCAGCAAACAGCCCCACTGCTCTCACTCCATTTCGATTAAAATAAACATATAAATAAACATAAAACAACAGAAATAAAGGAATCTTTTATGTGAAAGATCAACAACAATGACTTGTTCAAAATTAGGCAGAAAATGATGTGATTGTTTGTGACATTGCCGCTGATAGAGAAAAGTAACTACACCAGCAAGACGGATTAAACCATTTATGTAACACACTCCGTACCACACACGTAATTAGAAGGTGAGACTTGATGCAGAACATATCAGGGAGAAGGCAGAAAAGCCCAGTTTGGAATCACAGAGCGAGCCGTGATACAATATGCTGCAAACGTCAGGATGGTGTTTCGATAAAGCAACTTTAAACCTTCTCACTGTATTGTCATTATAATTCGGTTTTAATGTGTCAGATGAGTTAATACTTTGGCTTCTTTGCTTCTCTCACCGTGAGTTAACTTCTGTTCACTTTACCAATATTTACTTTGATAACGTTAATGACGTAAAGTACTGAGGTGGTGTGTGTAAGTAGTATCTGTCACAGGCCTAACACAGAGACAGACATCCATTCACACTGTTGTTCAATTTAGAATCAGCCATATTAATAATAATAATGTATACTTTATTGATCCCCGTGGGGAAATTCCTCTGCATTTAACCCATTCACTCAGTGAAGCAGTGGGCAGCCACCAGTGCAGCGCCCGGGGAGCAGTGTGTGGGGGCGGTACCTTGCTCAGGGGTACCTCAGAGTAGTCGTTCAGTGGATTCGAACTCCTGACCTTCCGATCACGGGGCCAACACTTTACCTACTGAGCTATCCCTGCCCCAAATATTGATATTTGATGTCATTATACATTCATAATACACCTGCACCGATAACCTGTCACCTTCTCAGACAAACAAGAAAAGCAAATGAATTTACATGAACATCTGCAACATCTGCATCTGTTTATCCTCACATCCCTGCCCTGTACACTCTCCCAAATTCAGGCTTCACGCCCTCTTCCTTGGATGTTGTCTTTCCCTCTCTGTAGGCTGTGATAATGTGATCTGCGTGTGGAACGTGGGTACGGGGGAGCTAGTGTACCAGCTTGATGACGCCCACCCAGACTTGATCTACAGTGTCAGCTGGAACAAGGACGGCAGTGCGATATGCACCGTCTGCAAGGACAAAGCCCTGCGCGTCATCGATCCGCGAAGAGGCGCTGTCCTCAAGGTTATTTCACATTCATGTTGTCCGTGCAGACGCGAGCAAAGCATGGAGCGCGGCTCAGCTCTCATTTCTGTTATAGCGCATCAGTGATGGCTCTTGATCAGCTTGTGACTGCTTTCCTAGGTCAGAGAGAAAGTCCATGATGGTACCAGGCCCATGAGAGCCGTGTTCCTCTCTGATGGAAAAATCCTGACCACAGGCTTCAGCCGTATGAGCGAGAGGCAGCTGGCTTTGTGGGATACTGTAAGTCTCTTGTTAGAGGTGTGGTTTTAATGCAGGTGAACTGAATTTTACACATGGAAAAGGTTTGAGACACAAAAACATGTGCGATTGTTAAAGTAGGCATTCTAGTGATGTGAAAATGCTTTTATCTTACAGAAAGACCTCTCAGAGCCAATGGTTATACAGGAAATGGATACGAGTAATGGAGTTCTTCTGCCCTTTTATGACCCCGACACAAACATGGTCTACCTGTGTGGGAAGGTGAAGCCTTGGCATCATGTGGCAAATAGAAATTTAGCTTGTTGTATGCAGCGTCAATCATCGTGATTGTTTTGTTTTTTTGTTTTTAATCTCATGGCTTTCAGGGGGACTGCACCATTCGATACTTTGAAGTGACTGATGAATCACCATATGTTCACTTCCTCAGCTTATACAGCAGCAAAGAGCCTCAGAGGGGTGCAGGTTTTCTGAGTAAAAGAGGTGTGGATGTCAATAAGTGTGAAATTGCCAGGTAAGAACAGTATGCGTACCCGTGACTAGTAAAAACTACAATCCCCAGCTGCTTCAGGAACTAACCAGTCTCCTAAAAGTGGGAAAGAATAATGCAGAATAACATCAGACGGGACTTTCTCCGGCAGGTTTTATAAGCTTCATGAGAGGAAGGTGGAACCCATTTCTATGACTGTACCACGAAAGGTAAGCCACACACACACTTAAAGTGGACTTTATTAACTGCCTTTTATATACCTAATAAAGATCCTGTTTCCATATTTCCTCTCCAGTCAGATCTGTTCCAGGGAGACCTTTACCCAGACACAGCCGGCCTGGAGCCAGCTCTCCTGGCTGACGAATGGGTCGCCGGGCAGGACGCACCACCCCTGCTGGTCTCCCTGAGTGGTGGCTACACAGCTCCTCCATCCAAACACAGAGACACCCTCAGAAGCAAGCCCAAGCTCGTCTCTCAGGATTCTGGGACCGGGGCCGTCCCACCTTCAGCAGGGAACATAGCAACTCCCACATCCACACCTACCTCCGCTGCTAAGGAGACGGAAGAAGAGACGCCACAGCCGAGAGTGGCCACGAGGGAAACGGATGGAAACGGCGAGAGGCCAAAGAGAGAGGTCGGTCAGCAACAAGTGAGATGCTGATTTAAGATTTTTCAAAGCTATTTTTGACTTGTGTTTTTTTCTCTCTCTCTTCTTTCAGGATGACGTGTTGAGCGAGCTGTTAGCAGAAATGAAAGCTCTGCGGGCCGTCGTGCTTGCTCAGAACCAGAGAATTGAGTTGCTGGAGAGGCAGCTAGCACGGATTGAAGATGGGGATGTATGAGCAAGCGGAAGATTCACTACATTCAGATGGCTTTTTTTTTTTCCTTAAATCCATAGACCATAGCCTTACTAGAGTCAACAGTACCTTAAGCAGTGTGGGCTGAAGAATGTAGTGTAGAGCAGCAACTAATTGTGAATAAATAGGAGCTTACAGCTATTGTTTCCAAGACCACAATATGTGGGTGACAACTGGGTGAAGGATATCGTTGCCGCTGTGTGGCGGTGCATATAATGCAGTTTTGATCTTTGCTTTAATTTCGAAGCACCCCGAAGGCGTTGCATCGGCACAGTTGCCTCAATTTGACGCACAAAGTTGTGTTGAAAAGGATTATATTGGAGCTAATGAAGGCTCACAGTCTATAGCAAAGCTATTAAGTACCTCCAGTACGTTTTTCTCTCTCTGACGCACTAACAAACGTAACCATTAGGGCTATTTAATCAGGTAGATTAAGCTGCTAAACTGTGATGTCATATCAAACCCCCAGTTGTTAACTCACTGCGTGACCCGTGCTTTGTTTTACTACTTCATAATAGAACACCACGTGTAAAGTTAACTGTCTTCAGCAGCGAGAGCTGTGTGAATGATGGCCGATGAGAGCGTAGCTGAATATTTATGTGTATTCGTAGCTGTGTGTAGTGTTTGCAGTCGGTGAGAAGGTGACACTTGTGATTTTGTACCTCATGTTGTCAGGCGAGAACAGCGTAAAGATAACACTATGTTACACTGTAACCTGTCATAAACACAACACAGAATTACTTTCCTCTTTTTTTTTTTCTTTTTTAAACATGCAGAAATGCCGCAGTGTCACATGCCCACTCGAGTACCAATCAGGATCTTAACTGAGCAGCAAACATCACATTTTGTAGTTGTTGCCTCCAGTGATATGAAAGACCTGCAGAGTGGGCATGGGACGGAACCTTTTTTTTTTCTTTCTTTTACATATACAACCTTACACTATAGTGACCATGCAGCTAAGTCTGACTACACCGTTACAAATCTATTCTGGATTGCAGATCAGAATTGGAAGCAGCAAGAAAAAGGAAGTTCAAGTGTGGAGACTTTTCTACGTTTTTGCGATGGTATTTGTGTTGATGAAAAATCACTTTTAGATTTGTTTTTGTGTAGTTTTGTGTTTTTTGCTATTACATTTGACATTTAAATTTAGAGGCATTAATCTGTTATTAATCTGTTCTTCTTACAAATGTAGAATAACATTGGTACATTCCACATCAAGACTACCCCTTTATTACTTTATTTCTTTATGCACTGATGTAACATTGACTGTAAAAAAAAAAAAAAAAAAAAAAAAAAAAAAAAATT
>VUQG01019522.1:0-19074 GCA_015106755.1 Etia nguti | reverse complement strand
CAGACACCCCAACATTGGCATTCTCTCAGAGCTGGCTGACAAAAGCTTTTGTGCAGTTTGTTTTCTAAACCCGAAACCAGGCTGAAATGAGGGAGACAGGCAGGGTGCCCCAGTCTGAAGAGGAAAAGCAGCAGCAGAAAGAGGAGGAGGAGAGGAATTTCAGGAGTGCGAGGACTCTGAAAAAATGGGGTTGACAGGAGCAGAATTCGTGAACGAGCCCATATTGTTATGTGTCTGTGCGTGGCAGGCCTCGCGTGCTCTACAGTGCTTTATGCGTTGGGTGTTCATTAGTAGCGTGCAATGTTAAAGCTCCAGAGTCACAGTTACGAAAAGTGTTATTTCACAGAATTTGTACGGTTTTCTGTTTTTCCCTGTTATTGTTGCCAGTGAAGAGGCTCAAGTGTGAAGCATCCGTCTTAATGCAACGTATGCACCGCTATCGGAAGCCAGGATTTGATGTGGGGAGCTTTTACAGTATAGAGACTCTGTGGAGTTTCTCTAGACACCCAGGAAAAGCAAACACAGTCAGCTTTGGGTCGGATCAAGGCTGCCAGCCAATCAGAATTCAGAACACCATGTGCTGTTACCAGGGGCAACCTGTTTGCCCAAATTCTTAGCAAGCAAACACAGACATGTAGAATTTGTTAGGGTTGTAATCTACTTGTCCACAGCAAATTGTAGTGCAGTCGCGTACCTCATCTCGCGTCTACTTCTCATCGCCCGGTGTCATGTTCAGCAGACTCAGTGAAAAGTCGCTACAGAACTTCATATTTACAGTACAAGCCTTCTTTTTAATGTATACCAATATATGTTTCTGTTCAGTAATTCAGTCCATTGTGACGTGTTCTTCAGGTACCCTAAGACCGGTGCGACGCAGCTTCTACGACCCCACATCAGCGCCAGGCCAGGGCTGGTTGTGGGAGTGGGAGAACGACGCTGGCAGCTGGACGGCATACGACACTGAGGTGGGCATTGCAATCCAGGCAGCGCGCGACCGTCAGCAGCCCTGGCTGGACCTGGCGCCGCTGGGTTTCTGCTACCTCATTGACTTCGAAAGTATGACCCAAATCAATGGGCAGACGCAGCGCTGCAGACGCATCCAGCGCCGTTCCGATCTGGCTTACCCGCTGGTATCTGGGCCGCTACCCAAGTCTCACCATGCCTGGGGGCCAACGTCCATGCCTGGACACGGAGGACTTCTAGGTGTTGATGTATCCGGAGTGGGCATGGGGATCCGGATGAGCAGCAGTGGGACTGGAAACGGGAGCGCGTACCCCAGTGGGGCGCTCCCAGCTTCGGCCATCACTTCCTTGGGACAGCCCTGCGCCTGTCAGCAGTGTATGCTGGTGCTAAGTGTCAAAGCAGGCACCATGTCGACCGCTCACACTCTCGGTCGAAGACCACCACAGACTAAACCACCAAGTCCCAAACTAAATAGCCTCTCCATCCCAGGAGGGTCTTATTCACTAACCCTCCCTCGGCCTCCAACCCTGTCGAGGTCGCTTTCCCCCCATAGGACGTCCATGGTTGGGGCGACAGGTGGATTCAACATAGGTGGTATGGGAGGTGCAGGAGGTATAAGCATGGTTGGTGCTAGCAGCGTTGGCACTACGAGCCTTGGCTATGGAGGAGGCTTCACCCATTCTCTTTCCCTTCTTGGGTCAGCCACAGCTGGTCTCTCCATCTCCTCCACAAGGCCCCCACCTCCTCCTCTCCCACCACCGCTGCCACCGCCTCCCCCACCCTCTACTACGCTATCATCTTCCACCACCTCCACCCCTCACCCTTCCACCTCTGTCTCCTCTCTCTCCATTTCCTGTTCTGCCCCCACAGCACCTGCCTCAGGGCCACCTCTCATCTCCACAGCTACATCCACCTGCACCCCATCACCTTCTGCCCGTGTCCTGGGTCCAGTGTCTTCATCCGGTGCTGCCGCGGCTGCTGCCTGCGCGGCGCCCCTGCCACCTCGGTCTAGCCTCGCAGGGCTGAGCCGTCCCGCGCTGCAGCGTATCGCCATGGCTCAGTCGCGTGCCCTTATCGCCTCTGGGTGAGTAGAAAAACGCTGTAATGTTTCAGCACCTGTCTCTGTACGCAGAACCTGCTTGTATCCTGCAAAACTTGTCAATGATGAGAACCCTCTCACTCACTCAGCACTTCAACACGTCAGCTGTGAAATTAAACACGCCTTCCACACTTCTGAATGACAGGCTTATGTTTTTTCTGAGCTTCTCTGTCATATACTCTGTCAGCAAAACAAAGCTTGTAAAGTTCCTGTAAACCATGTTTTCAATATATGGAAATTTAGCAGATCACTTTCTAAGGTACTTATATTTTTTGTCACAACAATTTCACATCCGTTTTGTCACAGCCTGCAGTTCCTTGCTGTATTTTGCCTTGCATGGTCTCCTGGTACATCATATGAATTGTTTCCAGGTAGCCCTGCAGTATAAAAATGCTCAAATGATATGGAAGGTACCTACAAATCATGATCCAAGCACTAACACTATGCAATACTTAATACATGAAATGTTTCTGGTCATCAGATCCCATGCCAGTTCACTTTACACACACAAAAAAAGAGCCCAATCAGACATCAAGACATGTAAAAAGAAAATATGTTTAGACAGCAATTTCCTATTTGTTTGGGACCGTCATTACACCATGTCTGACATCGATGCTCATTAGTATTTCTGAGCCTTTAATCTTTGTGACAAAGTCCACCAGGCTCCATTACTTTCATGGAAATACAATGAAGGGCATTCATGGAGAACAAAGTGAGCTCTCTCAAGTGTTTGCACATTCCAGAGATTAATCACGCAAACAGTAAATGGTGGTAAAGCTCTACAAACACACAGTAGCACAAGTGTCGTCTTACATCAAAGTAAAGTGAGGATGTTGTCAAAATAGCGTCATGAATAGTTTGTATTTATCACTTAAATAGAAGAACTCTGGTATTTGTTGCCAGTCTTTCAATTAATGATGACCTGATCCAGCTTTTTCTGGTTCCAATCCAATACTGATACCCTCACTGTGGGACTGGGAATCACTCTTTATGTGTAAAGAAACATCAGGCTCAACTTAAACAGCTTTCATAACTTTGTTACATAAAATGTAAGAAATCAGTATATCCAGAATTGACTGAAATGTTGTCGCCGAGGACAGTTGTTGACTCTGGCTATATGTCTGAGCTTGTTGTAAAAGCACAGAATGAATGCAGGACCAGGAACCTGCCTGGATGTACTCATGACAGATAAAATCTTAGTTTGCAAGTACTTAACTCTTAGAAAAGGTTCGGTAAGAGAGTTCAAGCTTGTTTCACAAAGCAGATTTACTGAATTGTCTGGATAACATGACTAAAAAAAACAAACCCTCTGGTACAATTAAATATAAAAGATGTGGATGTGGTGTAATGTGATGTAAAGATACTCAAAGATACATCAAGAAGACAGGGATGTCCAAAACGTGTCAGTGAAAATCTTGATAAGAATGTAGAAAATTTCAGTAAGGAACATTTTAGTGTACAGACATCATATGTGTAGCTGCTAAAGTGATTTTAAATTATTTTAGAAACAAATTTCCATAGCAAAAAATGAAAGTAACGTTTTGTCAAGTCACTCTACTGCGTGTAACTGTATATCATATAGCATTATGGTGGCTAGCAGCCGCAGTTATCACTAAAATACAGGCCCTTGTATTTTGACTGAAGACAAAGAGCTTGCTACTGTTGATTCCACTCCTGTTTAAAATTAAACAAAATTCATAGATACATACATACAACCAAATGTTTTCCTGTAATATACTGAAATCCATTAATCTACAGCAATTTCTATACATGTCATCTGGAACTTTTTGCATGGTGTTAGCTGTAACTTAAACTAAAAATGCCATGCAGTGGGAATTTATCCAAATATTTGCTAATGAATGCAATATATCAGGAGGATTAATGCCATAAAAACTAGGATTTAAAAATAGGCATTCATGTTGCCTTTCCCGCATATTCTGCAGCACCACTCAGCAAAGAGTATACATAAAATTAACAGTAACGTGCTGTAATTCATATACAACAAAACTCTACGAAGTGTAACATTATATTCTTTTTACAGTCATTCATCGCATTCTTGCAGTTCCTGCCATGTGATCTCCTTTTATTAGGGAGAAGGATTTGATGTAACAGAGAATTTTGAAACTCATTATCAGTCTCGCTTTGTGACCGCGTGATCTTCAGGTGTTAAATGACGAGCTGAGTGCACGAGGATTAATGAAGGAAGTCGCAGTGTCCACGTGTCGGAGCCAGAAGGCGCTGGTTAGTTGGATGTCTGGTCATAGTCAGATGGAGGTGCACTGTTCTTGCTATATAACTGGACTTTTTTTGCAGCTGGAGTTGTTTGTGGCGTTCGCTGTGACTGAGTGAATGTCTCTTATTACTTAGGTAGCTGTTTCATAAATAAAACTGTAGACATGCAGGGAAAATGCATGCGTGCAGGTCTGCATGAACCTGGTTTCTAGTTCCAAACATTAGACACATAACCATATAGTGAAAAATAATTTCCGTGTGACCTAATCCATCTGTGCCCCAGCACAGTGACCCAACTGTCTGAATCCTGGCATTAACTGAAACAACCTCAGTAAAGCACCAGTTTTTACACCAGCTAAGCCTCAGATTAACAGCAATCACAGCAGGATTAATATTTCTGCCTCATTAATCTCCACATTTTGTGTCAGGTGAGCTGTATGACAGAGCCATTCTTTAAACATATCAGGTGAGAGTCCAGCAGATGGTCACACCTGCTGCTGCGGTAAAACCACCGACGTCACCGATTCAGAATCGCTCTGATCCTGCCAGCCTGCTCACTGCTTTATCCCCACATCCGTGAAACGCGAGCGGGGTCACATCCAAACTGTTTTAAATCCGCTGAAACCAGTCATTATTTAAATCCATTGAAACGTGTGGGTAATTAAGTTCACCCTTTTAAGAAAGTACAACAATCAGGAGTTATTGCCCCTATGAGGCATTTAATGTCATTGAATTGCTGCTTCCCCTTCCAGTGGGACCTGTCACCTGCTGTGAAATAATGTTATTCACAGAGGAAAAATACATGTAATTATTTTTAGAAAAATGAATTCTGCTGGGTGATTAGGGTAAAGTCTTAACAGAAATTACTTCAAATTGACACTACTCTGCGCTACTGTCCTCAGTTAATTTTAAAGTTGCATTCATAGAGTAAACTGTCAACCAGGCTGTATATGAAACATGGGCATATAGTATCAAATTGTCTATCACAGAGTAACCACACCCTAAATCATGTCCATGTACAAAAAGATAATGATAATAAAATTATTTAAGAGGATATTCTTTTGCAGACTTTTATATAGTCGGACTTCCAGTTTTGAAGTCTTAATTGTAGCACGTTGGCCCCATCAATAATGTTTTTTTTAATTCAATATTTGTCTTTTTGTGTCAGAGGTGACCCAAAGGATGGTAAGCTAAATTATCCACTGACGTTAGCAAGCTGCATCCATAAACCGTAGAGGTGTCAGTGACTCAGTTTAGCCGAAATGACGCCTAGCAAAAAGCCGCCAGTGTCACCATCCATCTGTTGCACTTATACAGTTTAGGGGTCAGTCACACAGGCCTAGCAACCAGTCAGTGAGCGCCCTGGCAACTTTTGGTCACTAGGCAAAAATGTGACTGGTTACTGAATGGTTGCTGCATGAAATTAGTTGCAATGAGTGTGCTGCATCAAAACCCTCCTTGCACTTGCTTTGGTTGCTAGCAGATTGCCACGGTCACTCATAGTTTGGATCTAAGATGCCAAATTCATTGACTGAAAGATGTCAACTTGACTGCAGCTAAAATCAGCACCTTTCCAAGGCACATTTTTCCATTTCTGGTTTGTATTGCACTCTTCAACCAATTTCACTGAGTGACAATGAGCAACCTCCAGCAACCCCTCACCAACTGGTTGGGCAATACATTTTCCCTAGTGACAGGTATCACTGGGGCCTTCTGAAGGTGTGTTATGAAGAGGAAGATTAAATAGGGATGCCCAAACAATTTTTTGTACCAGCTAGTAAACATTCCTGTTCTAAAGCTGGTTAAATTAATATGGAGGTCTCTGGGCTGTTCTCCCTTTTGGAGCCAGCCTCAAAAAGCTTCTCAAGAGGCAAAAACTGTATGTGGGTTATCACTACACTGATGACGTTTTTGCCTTGCACATATCCTCTTGAGCTGCTGATGACTCCAAAATATTTATCTGTTGAGCTTTAATTATTCAAATCTACAAAAGAATTCAAGCTGCAGTGAATTTAACCAAGCAGCTCGCTTTTACTTTCTGAAGAGGAACAAGTTTTTAAGATCAGATAAGATGAGCACATGCAGCAAGGGAAGCACAAGACATGTACATACAAACTGTAGCAAGAGAACATGATGACAAATTGAGGAAGTGTGGTACGTAAGTATTAACTAGAAGATGTTAAAGAGCTCTCATACTGTATTTAAACAGTGTGCTGAAAAAACCAAAATATTATAGTATTTATGCAGTTTAGTAAAAAAATAGTACCATGTAAGTTTGTTTTGTAAAAGAATTTCCTTTAGTAGATGGATTGATGAGCTGTTGTTGAGAGAGTTTGCCTGCAGTGAAATTGAGCAGATCGTTTGTAAGTGAGGTGTTAGCGTGTCGGGGGTCTCCAGCGTCACAGATGCATCACAGTGACGAGAGTTTCTGTTGGTCGACGCACCTGCTGGGGGTCCCTTTCTCCTTTTTCTGCACTGCGTATGCTTGTCTCCATAAAAAGTAACCCGTCATCATTCGAGCTTGATGACTGGATTTACTTCTGTTTCAAGTTTTAATCACCCAATTTGTTTATTAGATTCGATTCAGGGTGTGAGCTTGTGTTGCCATATGCGGTGGCTTGTGCGTTTCCATCATCCAACGCTCCAGATGGACTCTGCTCTAATGCCGCTAGCTTAACCGAGATCAGAGAAACGTGACTGGCCGACACGCCCCCTGCTTGTTTTCTTAACCTTTCTCCACTTTTCTTCCACCTCATACTGCACACTTATTCCCGCCTGACACACAAAATGCCAGTCAACATTTACCTGTTCGATCGAGTCGGTCGGCTGAACGTTTTCTTAGTCAAGTAAGGAGCACGCTCAGAGGGAGTAAATACCACAGCTAGGACACTTTGTTGGTAAACAAACAAATATAGTGCCACAGCACCATGTAATCAGATTGACCAGTACAGGAACCTGAACAGTCCAGTAATTCCTAACTGTGAGGTTTTCCATGCCATCGTTACATCATTTACTTAGAGAGGGAAATTACTGTTGATGGGCAATTTTTTCTTTTCTTTTCTTTTATTATGTATTCTAATAACTGTAGAATAATCTGATCTCTTCTAGTCACACATGAGTCACTGTTCCTCAAAAGCTCAATATTTCTTTAGTGACTTCAAGATAAGCAGGTTTAATTCTGTATATGGTAAAATGACTCCCAGACTTGTCCTCACATCTATTTAAAGCTCTGTCTGGAGCTTTAAACATTTCACTTTTTTCTAACTCAATTCGCTAAAAAGAAAAACGATTTGTTTTAGGTAAGAAAAAAGGAAATGCACAGGGGATCAGTGTTATGATCCCAAATAAGAAGTTATATAAAACTATATCAGTCATTTATGTTCAGCTCTGGAAATGCATTTTGAGTTTGATGACTACCAAAAACACAATAAAGTTATACAAAAAGGAATAAAAGTACTTGAATTATTAGCGCAGAGCCACATAGAGGGCAAGTCGATCTTAAGTGGGCCAGACGAGTGAAACCCTCCTTTCAGTCAATGTGCAAGTGCAATTTCAACAGCACATCTCAGTTTTTCTACATGATCAAGGTGTAAAATTACAGAAAACGTTCTGACCCGGACTGTCCTGTGTTTATAAACATAAAGTTTTTGTTGATTGAAGAAAAGTCTTTGATATTTTTATAGGTAGATGTTGAAAAACAGGAACTTTTCTGTCACTTAATTGTTTATATATCACTTAACCACTTTGGTGTAGTATGAATGGCTGTGGGGGAGGTTTTTTATCAGCAGGAAAAGCTGTAAAACCTAAAAATACAGTTAAAAATCCCAAAATTTATGCCCTCCTTCATATATCCAGCGGGCCGGACTGGAGTCTTTACTAGGCCAATTCTGGAACCAGGGCCTTATGTTTGCTTTTGTAGTCTTACTCAAGGCACTTTAGACTAGAAACCACATTTTCAGTCATACATAGAGTTCAAACTGAAGTTCAAACTGAGCATCAGAATCGGGAAGAAAGGTAATTTAAGTGGCTTTGATCATGGGATGGTTGTTGGTGCCGGACAGGCTGGTCTGAGTTCTGTTTGTACTTTTCAGATTTAGTAAATGTTGATTCACTAACAACAGCAGAGTACTAAAATCAGCTTTTTAGTGTCAGAGTAATTCTTTTGTATTGCCATATTGTAACTCGTACAGTCATCGACCTGGTGCTGCCTTATGGCAGCCTGGCAGTGTGATGTAGCATCTGACAGGTAATCCCTGCTGTAACGAATCTCTGGCCTACAACCAGAGTTTAGCCACCAGATGGAAACAGGTGGATTAGGCCTATAAAAGAGGAGAGCGATCTGACACCGGCACACAGGCAGAAGAAGAGGGAGACGGGGGCAGACACACTGACACACTAAAGAACAGAGGAGTGAGAAACGAGTGGAAAGGAAGCTTAAAAACAAAAAAACATCATCTGGATATCGCTGCTGGAATATTTTTGACTCGTATCTGTGGTTTTTGGCGCTTTCGAGCAAGAGCGATGACTGTTATCAAAAGTGGCAGACCGTAAGTACGCGCCTCTGATGGGTCAGACACAGCGGTGATCTTACTGCGCTCACTGCAGACTCTCCCTGTGTGCTTTACACTTTACGGCTGTGCTTAAAGTTACTGTAGCATTTCAATATGTTCATAACAAAGTTGACATATTAAACAGGATTGAATAAAAACTGGAGCTTAAAATGAACAGTAATGTCACCACCTTGTATAAAAATCAAAGCTGCTTTTGTTGGAGTTTATGGTTTTTAGCTGAAAGTGTTTTTAATTTATGTGATCACCAACCCTGGGATTTTACAAGTATTGTTACTGAGAACATAAAAACATTCACTACCTCATAATGGTATTTCACAGCAGCCAAGGCTCCGGTGCTACCATTAAATCCCAAACATATGTGCCAATTATAGGGCAGCATGTCAATCCGTGTTTGTTTCTCCACTTGACTCTGCAAAAGCTCCTTAACCTGCTGACACTAAGCAAAGTGGAGGCGAGCATCTGCTGTATCTAACTGCACCTGTTCACAGGTGACTCATCAGATTTCTTCAGTCTGGGTGACCTGGCCTGTGTCAGCGATCAGTAGATTCACACAGCTTTGTTTTCCTTGTTGCAGAGTGCCAACAGTTCCGGTGAAGAACCTGAATGGATCCAGTCCTGTACATCCTGCACTGGCAGGTAACACATGCTTAACTACCTGTAGTCCTGAACCAATCCAAATGACTTAAACTGGATCATTCTCATAACACAAAAGCTCATCCAGCTATGTGTATGCAATAACAATGTATGAGTAGTGTGTCTCATGCCCCCTCTGCTGGCTGTATTCAGGTATAACAGGCATCTTGATGAGCGCAGCAGGGCTTCCTGTCTGCCTGACCCGCCCTCCCAAGCTGGTGCTTCATCCTCCACCTGTCAGCAAGAGTGACCTCAAACCTGTCCCGGGGTTGGGCCACTGCTGTCGCAAGACCACAAAGAAACAGGCCCGGAAAGGTGAGCTAGATCTGATTTAAAGAAGAGCAAATGTGCTTTGTGGCTATAAAGAAATTCTCACTGAATTTTTGCGTTTCTGTCTGTAGGCAAGACTCCAGAGGAAGTGGTGAAGCGCTACCTCCAGAAAGTCCGAAATCCCCCAGAGGAGGTGAGTTCTCTCCCTATGGAGGGCATTTATGTAGCAAAAGTCTATTTATGATATATGTGGACACTTCATAGCTTTAAGCAACATCTCTTAGAAATCTAATATATAAAACAGAGCCTGTGTTTGGGACAATAACCTCAAGTAGGCCAGACCAGTAAAATGATGTTGGACTTTGATGGGATCCATTCTTAATAACTTGTAAAATACTTTCAGAGCAAAATACAGTAAAGACTTATACTCCTGATTATATGACTGAAAAAAAGCAGGAGGGAAAATAACCACATCTGCACTATTGTCAGTTTCAGGAGCAAATCACATGGTAAAAAGTTGTTTTGGTGTCCATATTTTTACGTGGTAGAAGTGTACAGGGCGTACTAATGCTGCTCAAAGCCATGGCACGAGCTGAGAGCTGTTAGGAGGTGATCAAACTTTAAAAAAGAGCTGCACATTATGTCACGATATTTTTGGGAAATTTTTGACAGTGATATTTCTGATGATATAGGGGGAAAAAAATACCTGAATAACATTTCACCTTTGATTGCAACTTGCAGGGAGCAGCGTTTATTATAGTTCAGTAGTAGTGACACAGTATAAGTCAAATGTAAGGACTCCAATGCCTGAAGTCACTGTATCACAGATATCTGATAACATAAAAATTTATATCAGTATTTTCTCAAACAGTATGATGCTGCACAGCCTTATTTTGACATGCTGATAATTTGGAAAATCTTTCTGCATTGGACAGAACTCAAACTGTCCTTTATCTTTCTATGTCAGGATTGCACCATCTGCATGGAAGCCTTGGCCGGACCATCGGGCTACAAAGGTCCCGGTGTGGGCGGCATCTCCCGGGCCGAGTCGGTGGGTCGTCTGGCACAATGTGGTCACCAGTACCACCTCCAGTGCCTCGTTGCTATGTACAATAACGGCAACAAGGACGGCAGCCTGCAGTGTCCCACCTGCAAGACCATTTACGGAGTAAAGACTGGCAACCAGCCACCCGGTAAGATGGAGTACCATGTCATCCCGCACTCCCTGCCTGGCCACCCAGACTGCAAAACCATCCGGATCATATACAACATCCCTCCTGGCATCCAGGTAGATTCAGTACATCGGTGTTTATGTGATGCTAGCAGCAAAAGAAGCATAAATGAGTCTCTTTTTGAATGAAGTGACAAACTGTGCTTCTGGTCTTCAGGGCCCAGAGCACCCAAATCCAGGCAAACCCTTCACTGCTCGTGGGTTCCCCAGACACTGCTACCTTCCTGACAGCGAGAAGGGACGCAAGGTAAACAAAGAAATGTCCCTTCTTTTGAATTTCAGATGGGTAAGATGGTCATATATTAACACGTGTTCTTTATTAACCCTTTCCATCAGGTTCTAAGGCTGCTTCTGGTAGCGTGGGATCGTAGGCTCATTTTCTCTGTGGGTACGTCGAGCACTACAGGTGAGAGCGACACAGTCATCTGGAACGAGGTGCATCACAAGACCGAGTTCGGCTCCAACCTCACAGGCCACGGGTACCCCGACCCCGGCCACCTGGACAATGTCCTCGAAGAGCTCAAAGCTCAGGGCATCACCGAGGAGGAGTGTCTACCCAGAGACTGAGCAGAGACATTCACAGCACTGAAGACACAAGAAGATACCAGGCGTGAGTCTTTAAACACAATTCTGGGACGGGGATCAGCAGCTAGACGGACCAGTTATTTTCAGAATGTGACAAAATGAACAGAGGAAACTTTTAAACCAGATTATGGAGAAGGACGAGAAAACAAAGCCCCCAACAGAAATAGCTTCAGCAGAATTTGCTGCGACTCGATTTTTTTTTTTTTCCTCTTACGACTGCATGAGTCAGTTTTGATACGTACGTGGGGAATCATTTTCTTTCCTGATGCAGTAACGGTGTCAAGGTTGCTGATGTTACTCAGTGAGACATTTGAGACCACTGTGCACATATGCGTCATTGTTAGTTTGTGGGGGGAACAAAAACTGTCATTTATACTGTCAGACTTCATATCAAGAATGTAACTAGTTGATTTTGTTTTTCTTAAGTGATGAAGTGTTTACCACTCCTGCTGCTACGTGGAAACGAATGGAAGTAAAATTTAAGAAATTAATGTGGGTTTTTTTTTTAAAGTGTTAGTCCACAAGCAGAAGCAGATAAATCCTCCAAATGTTTAACTGGATATCTGAGCATGGATATTTGCTGACCTCTAGTGGTACTTTTCCAGAACTACATTCCTTTTTAGGTTTGATTTTTAACTTGTGTTCTTGTGTATTATGAATACTTCATATATTATATGATATCGGTTCCATTCATTCATGTTTTTTTATAATATAATTTCACATTTTGTTTAATATGCTGTGTTTCATTGTATTGTTTTTGGGTTTGGCTTGACAGACAAAGACATGGGAGGGAAGTTTAGATAAGCTGCTGGTGTACCAGAGTTTGCCTGATACTTTATATGCCATTTACCAGCCCCTTTCTTTAAAAACAATCATTTTTTTTAGTATTTTTCTATTTAAGAAATAAGCTGACATTCCTGAATCCTTTGGCCCTGAGAGCATGGGTGTATTTAACAGCTTTCTATGTCTTCTTGTATCTGCATTAATGTTAATGACTGATAGAGGAAACCCTATCGTGGATTAATCCATTACCCCCCTAGGAGGCGTAAATTCCCCAAAAGCTAGGATTGGACCTCCTGCCTGAGCTCAGATTTGCACAGTGTTTTTTACTTAGTGTCAAAAGGAAACAGCTTGTATCTACTGTTTTTTTTTGTTTTGGTTTGTTTTTTTTGTGTAGGATACACACCAGCCTCAAATGCTCTAATCACACTACAGAATGTGGTCATCGGTTGTATTTGTCATGTTTTGTTTTTTGCCATAAGCGGTTCCAAAAGACTATCTTGATGTGGGTCCAGCTTGGGCCACTGTGGACCAGGTTGTTATGTTAAAGAGAAAACGCAGCAGTATGTGTCAACATACTAATGTAGGCCAACATCAGAAGCATTTTTACTTTATGATATTTTATGTATGCACTGTATTCTATGTGTATGTTTTATGTGCATAAATTTGCATTAAACATTTTTCTAAGGTTCAAAGAGAAAGCCTGAAGCCTCAACTGGTTGATTTTTTTTTTTTTTTTAAAGAAGTGATGATTAAGTCTGACTGTTTGACTTTCTTGGACGGTAGCGCTTTAAACCTTTGTTTTGCTATAATAAAATCTTGTTAAAAACAGGTATATTTTTTAAAAAAAAATTTAAAAAAAGGATATGGGGGTTACATTTGAGCAGCTTTTGATAAACAGCAGTCCCAGTGTATGAGCAACCACAGTAGTAATGTCTATGTTGAGTCTGTTAACATTAGCAGTGTTGGGAAAAATAGCCTAAATTCTTGTAACACTGACCCTTAAAAAGTTAGCTAGATATTACAGCTTTACTTATTAAATAAAGTAACTTGTTATTATAGTTATTTTGTGATAACAAAAATTAACACCATATTTCTAACATTTGTTATATTGCTCAGAGGAATTTAGCTTACTGTATGTCTGCTTTGGGATGTGTTGACTTTAGCTAATTTTACATCTAGTTGATATTGGAAGCCTTTATCAACTTTCCCACCAAATTTGGTGCCAAACAACTGTAAGTGAACTAAAAGTTATCCTAGCATTAGCACCATTCTCCTCCTTGATGTATCACGAAGGTTCTAGAGCTGTGTTTAGCTAGCAGGTATGTCTGCTCTTTGCAGCTAACAGGTACTTGCCACTCCGGTACAATTTACATGATGCTTTTTTTCTCATCACAAGTATTTCAATGCAACCAATAGCAGGCCACATGATATCACTTAAGACAAGAAGTAATCTGAGCACTTTAGTAAGTTACCCGTTCCACCACATCCCTAAGTTCCTCTGCTGGATTGAGATCTGGTGGCCGTGAGTACATTTTAGTACAGTAAACTCATTGTCATGTTCAAGAAACCAGTTAAAGATGATGTGAGCTTTGTGTTCCTGCTGGAAGCAGATATCAGAAAATAGTTACACTGCGGTAATAAAGGAATGGACATGGTCAGAAACAAAATTCAGGTATGCTGTGGTTTTTAAATCCCCTCACCATTAAAGCACTGGCAGCCGGAACCATTAACACAAGCCAAGATGAATCCATGCTTTCATCATGTTTATGATAAATTCTGAATGTACCTTCTGAATGCCACAGCAGAAATCAAGACTCATTAGACCAGGCAATTTTTTTCCAATGTGTTATTTCCAAATTTTGGTGATCGCATGCAAACTGTAGCCTCAGTTTCCTGTTCTAACTCAACTGATGTGGTCTTCTGCTGTCTTAGACCATCTGCTTTAAGGCTGGGTGTGCTGTTCATTCAGAGATGCTTTTTTTTTTTGCTTGCCCTGGCTGTAACGAGTTTTGAGTTATTAGCAGCTCAAAGCAGCCTTTCTCTTCTGGCATCAACAAGGCATTTTCTCCCAGAGAACTGCTGCTCACTGGATGTTTTCTCTTCTTCAGACCATTTCCTAGAGATGGTTGAGTGGGGAAATTCCAGCAGATCAGCAGTTTTTAAAATACTCAGACCAGTCCGTTTGGCAGCACAACAACCACGCCAAATTCAGACTCACTCAAATCACCATTCTCCTCCATTCTCATGCTCACTTTGAACTTCAGCAGATCATCTTGAATATGTCTGCATGCCTAAATGCACTGATTTGCTGCCCTGTGATCGGCTGATGAGATATTTACATTTACTAAGAGTAGGTATTAACCCTTTCATGCATGACAGGGTATGGAGTGGTTTATGTGCAAGTATACCATCAACACCGACACAAATACAAGAAAACAGCCTTTGAATAGCTGTCCACTGTAGTGACCACTATGCATGAAAGGGTTAATAAAGTGGTCAGTGAGTGTAGTTACTGTATAGAGTACAGAGTGCATGAAAAATAAGCAGCATGCTTATAAAGCAAACTGGATTTATTGTATTTTAAGTTGTTCAGTTTCTCCTTAAAACCTTTGTTAAATTGGCTGATGAGACATTTTAATCCAACATTTGATCATTTCTGAAATGCTTTGTGTTTGAATACAAACTGCACTGTGAGTGACGTGAAATTAGAAATCTATAAAAGATTCCTTAACAAGACCTCTGAGTAGGCCTTGTTTACATATATACACATATATTTTACCAAGTGGCTCTATTTTACCGATCATTCACAACAGTGACTTCTGCCTGCAGACGTGAGCAGTGCATCAAACAGTTTATCCGCAGATTAGTCTGGCTCCTGGATTACTAGTCTGGATTACCTCCACCTTATTGAACGAAAAAATGCACGCCGGTAACTAAAATGGAATCACAAAGGACCACAGAGAAAAGAGAGAGGGGAGGGAGAGGGGGGAGGGCAGGCGTGATGCTGAAATAAGCCGAAGTGACAGAGTATTTTTAGTATTTTGAGAATCATTTTGAGACTCAGTCAAAAAACAATCAACTGTTTAATCCGGAGCAAAAACGCGACGAGGCAATGATTGCAACCCTTTCAAACAAATCTTTTTAAGTGTCAGTCACATTTCTTCATGCACACCGAGAACCTTTCGCGTCAACTTTCGTTTGCGTTTCCATTTCTGCAACGGCAGAGATTTATCTTAAGTGACAGATGTGATGGATCGGGCAAAGCTGCCAATTAGCAGTATGCACATGCAGCGCCCGCCTGTCAGGTTACTGAGGAGCAGATGGGTTAAAGATCTAATCAGCCTGCAGCTGAGTTAAGCTGGACCCAATGCAGCTAATGGCACTAATGCACCTAAAGTGAGAATACATGACGTGCATTGCTGCATTGCCGGTTTTAAGGTGGCAAAAGTAAAAAAAAATAAAAATAAAAATGGGGGAGACAAAGCAGGGGCTGAAATGCTGCCGAGTCGCTGTCTGTGTGTGAACGACGGCAAGGCTTCAGTGCATAAATGCTACCCAGAGAAACATGAGACCAGGGAAGGTAGAGAGAAAGGAAAGGAAAGAAATATGCTCATAAACTGGTTAATGCGCAGAGGGGCAGGGGAGAGCCGCCGTTTGCAGAGACTGGAATGGGGGTGGGGTGGGGGGAGGGGGTCCCCAAATGGTCAGAGAAACCCTTTCTGCAGGGGTCCATTGTCTGCTGACCACGACTATGAAAAGAAAGCTGATTACAGGAGACGGCATGTTGTGTTGCTTCGACGGTTGCCTGCAGTTGATCACTACATTTTGCCGTTTTGTCTGATGTCTCCCTTTTGTTATCCCCACCTAAAAAAAAAAAAAGTGCTTCACAGCTTTGCGGTGCGACGCCCAGGCTTGCTTTCTCAGGTCTGAATTGCAGGCTGCGAGTGTTTCTGCTCTCTTTTTTCCCGCATCCTGCCAGATAAAGAAAATCCTCCCTCTCCTCATCTCAAAATGACTTGTGTATTATTAAAAGCTTTTAAATGGAGCAGAGTGCTGGCTGACTACCAAATCCACTGCCTTGTTGCCAGGGAAACACATACCCATGGTCTCCACTCCTCCTCCTCCTCCCTCTCAGCGCTTTTTTCCCCCCTTCCACCCCTCCTCCCTCCCCGGAGGCTCATATTTCAAAACCATCAGCAGTCTTGTGCGCTCACACTGCTGCCTTTCAACTAAAAGCTTTTTGTGCTTCCAGTGAAGCAGAATGGAGGGGAGAGAGAGCAGATGGGAGTGGTTAGAGGAGAGGGGAGGGAAAATAAAGGGCCTCCCTCACCGTTGCCAGGGCAACTTGATGTCACGGTGACATCACGCACCACTAAAAGCTTTTAACCGGATTCCTCTCCTGCCTAAGGCCCCATTTTGAGTCCTCTTTCAGCTAGACTAGGGGGAAAGGCACAGGCAGGGTGGTGGTGTGTGTGTGCCTTCCTGCTTCTATCCCTCCATTGCTGGAGACTCAACACGGCTCTTTAGCACAGTAAAAGGCTTTCAAATCCAACCTCTAAAGCTCTGCAAACAAAGCCGGCACAGGTCAAGAGAGTCATTTAAAAAAATTAAAAAAAATTAAAAAAAATGGCGTCAGAGGATGGTTTCAGCTACCTGATGCCAGGCCACAGTGAGAAACACAGACGGGCCCCGAACTGGACCGATGGCGAAATGAAAGCCCTCCTGTACGTGTGGGAGGAACACCACAACGAGCTGAAAATGAGCAAGAGGAACGCTAAGGTTTACGAGAAGATGTCCCAGAGGTTCTTCCAGCTGACTGGAGAGCAGCGCTTCAAGGAAGAGATCAAGATGAAAATCACCAATATGTCTTTTCAGTACAGGCAAGTGCAAAACCCCGGTCCAAAGTCATGACTCCACGCTCCAGCTGTTGCATGACCAAAAATTCCCCCCCATTTTTTTTTTTTTTTTTTTTTTTTTATTTTTTTTTTTTTTTTTTGTTCGCTTTCTCAGCCAAAGGAAAAAAAATCAGTCTTGGAGTCCTGCGTTTGGGTCCTCCCTTGCTTGCCACAGAGCCCACCATGACACTTTCATATCTCAGTCACCTTGAAGGATAACTCTGAATACTTTTGACTTTTATATGTATCAATAACAATACTATACTCACCAAATGTAATGTACGGTTACATTGTAACCTTGGTTCTCCACTAAATTACATATTCCATATGTATGGGGTCTGACCCCCCCTTGGTCATGGCGTGCGGATACTTAAGACATTCCGGCTAGCCCGGCCACGCCCCACAGTTTACGTATAAAGCAAGCTGTGCAGATGTGAAACCAGTGATAGTTTGATCATAACGTGTCTCCGAGCGGCCCGAAGTTGGAGAGATAGTCTCGATATGATAGAGAACGTACGGTTACATTGTAACCTTGGTTCTCGGAGTGAGAGACTATCTCTCCACTCGTTACATATTCCATATGTACGGGGTAACTCTTTAAGACATCCCGCGGGGAGGGTACCGAAATCCCAGAGTGAAAGTGTACCAACGAGCTATTTACAAATGTACATATATACTAGGGGTGGGAATTGAAGGCGTTAATTGATTGATTAATTAATTTGAAGAAAAAAAAAATGCGTTAAAAATAATAACACATTTGATCACACTTTGCATTCCAAGCAAAGGGGAACTTATGTCAATGCACGATTTCCTGGTACACCAATTACACATCAGAGCTACAAAAATGGAAGAATCGGAAGAAAGCGCTTGGACTGATCGGAGGCAAATTGAATTTCAAAAGATTGCCCGACGGAAGCCTTGATAAAAGTGTGGTTTTGTGCAAACTGTGAGAAAAGGAGTTTGCATACACCAAAGCACTTCAACCTTATGGTACCATCTAAATGCAAAACATGTTGCAGCTAGCAGTCCCAGTTCGAGTACTAACAAAAGGTGTCAGCAGCCCAAACTTGATGAAATGACTGGCTTCAGGACCAAAATTATTAAGTCAACATCGTACAAACCTACAAATTCTCTCGCAAAATGGATTGCTCTGGACTGTAGACCACTATCAGTGGTATAAGATAGGGGGTTAGAAAATGTGCTTCAGTTAGCGTCAGGTGATCCAACTTTCCAAATGAAAGACTATTTCAAGTAAAATTCAACAGCTTTATGACACTGAAAAGCAAGCAAAATTAGATGCATTACAAGGATTTCAAGGATAAAAGATCTGATGTCTCAACAGGACCTGGAAAAACTAGTCCATGCATTCATCTTTAGTAGGCTTGATTACTGTAACAGCATCTTTACAGGTCTACCTAAAAAAATCAGTCAGACAACTACAGCTCATTCAGAACTCTGCTGCTCGAGTCCTCACTAAGACCAAAAAAGTGGACCACATCAGTCCAGCTCTGAGGTTTTTACACTGGCTGCCTGTCCGTCAGAGGATAGACTTTAAAGTTCTGATGCTTGTCTATAAAGCTCTGAATGGTTTAGGACCAAAATACATTAGTGACCTCCTGACCCAGTATGAACCTTCCAGATCCCTCAGGTCATCCGGATCCTGTTTTTTTATCAGTTCCCAGAGTCAGAACCAGACATGGAGAAGCTGCATTCAGCTTTTATGCTCCATATATCTGGAACAAACTCCCAGAAAGCCTCAGATCAGCTGAAACACTCAGTTTATTTAAATCCAGGTTGAAGACTCACCTGTTC
>VUQG01019521.1:42269-52757 GCA_015106755.1 Etia nguti | reverse complement strand
CCACCCCCATCCGACAAGGAGATGCGCTTCAAATCAAAATTTAGGAAACAAATCAGTCACCGAAAGTATAATTAAATCAAGTGGGTGTAAAACAACTCATGTGGCATCGATTAACACTGCAAATTGCAATTTCAGATCACTCTGAATGAAGCACTAAATCTCACACGAGGTATGTAGAGAACACAGCTTGGTGTGTGTGTGTTTTTCAAAGTTGTAGTTAGTATTTCACAATTAAAAAAAAAAAACACAACAAACGTAAGCAGCCCGGATTTGTACAAGTCTGAAATTTAGACAGAAGAGATGAAATATGTTATTAATTGAAAGAGCAAAACATACACGCTGTCTGTCTGTCTCTGATGGAAATGCATGTGCTCTTCATTTTTATTTTTGTAAGAGTTAATTTTATAGCCCCCCACCCCCTTAAGGTCTTTAATGTAATATTTATCCATTTATTTATTTATTTATTTATTCTATATGAAGTTTTTTTTCTTCTTCTCCTGGGCAAGGCAACATGGCATGACCCCTGTGCATGTAACCTACATTTCAAAAAGAATAATGTTTGCCTTAAACAAAAGGAGAAGCGAGCTCCCTCCGCTGTTTAGGACAAATGAGGTGAGCTGACAGTATAAAAAATGGCGTGGGACCGTGTTTGTGGGGATGACAAGTTGTGTTTTCCCACACAGAAAAAAGAAGATCCACCGTAGAAGTTCAAGGCTCCAGATTGTGAACGCGGGACTGGCAATAGGCCACTTGTGCTGACCTTTAGATATGATCAAGAAAAAGAAGAAAAGCGAGCTGTGTTTAGATAGTAAAATACATGATTTAGGTATCTACACTTTTTGTTTTATGACAGATCAAGCCAAATCATATTTTAACACAATATGTCAGAAGTCAGCCTGTCCTGAAACTGCCTCGGAGATTAAGCCATTATCCACACTTGCAGACTGTGAGTCTTGCGCACACGGTAGTCAGGGTAGCTACTGGTCGCTTGTTTCAGTCAGGTCGTTGCCTTCAGCTCTTTCTGCCTCGCTTACCCTCTCACCGATGGTGAGGGGTTAAATATAATTTCGCACAGGTGCAGCGTGAGACACCGCGAAGGCACTTGCTGTTCTTTGCCCAGGGAGTTCATTCCGCTTGTTCTTCTCTCACCTTTGGACTGCGCTTACACTTCGGGAGCAGCCAAGTGTCCGATCTTGTTCTTCGAGTCCTTGTAAGGTTCATTTTTTAAAAAGCTTTTTATGTATTTATTTTTTGGCAGAAGGCTTTACATTTCTATCGGTCGTGACAAGTCTTTACAAACTCGAAGATCACTGTTTGTTTTAGTAATGCTGCGCGCCGTGGACGGAGGCCAGCAATGTCAAAGCGTGAGTGAACTGTGACCTCAAGTTAGTTAGTAATATGACGAAACAACACTCCTCTCTGGAACACTTTTTTTAAATGAAATTTTTGGTCATTAAAAGCTGATCACTTTCTAAGAGTCTTTGAGTCTTTGCTTTAAAGCCTAGACACTAAACTTTTTTTTTTTTTTTTAGATAACAGCTTCTAACATGTTGGTTTGGTTCTCCGTCCTCAGACATAAAGCCTACCCTGCCAAACAGAATCTTACCCCAATAAATAGCTGCCAAAGGTCCTGCGGTATGTCAGTAATCCACAGTAACTATAGAGGCGACGAGCTCCAATAAAGCGTCGCTAAAAGTTTTCCAAGATCCAAGTCCATGAAACTTTCATGTAGCCATGCAGCCAAGTCTGATGTCTCGGACTTTTGCAGAGATGTGACAAGTTGTGAAAAAATGTGGAAAGAGGCAAAGTTTGGAGGAGAGACAGCAGCAGCGTGTGAGTCCCGTCCGGAGCTGGGGCTGGAAGTGTGCGGTTCTTCAGTTTTTAGTGCTCCAGGACTCTCGAGCGCTCAGCCCGCCCCCCGACACGCCTCCACCCCCCTCCTCTATCATTAACTCCAATGTTCCCCTCTGTTTATTTGTGTTTGGATAGCAACTAAGGCTCCAGACCATAGTAGAGGAGCGTGCTCAGTTCGACCTGCCTCCTCTGACACCTCTCATATACCATCCAGCCAAGGCTGATAGCTTCTTTTGGAGGCATGTTTGGAAGCACGGGAGGAAACCCTGAACGTTTTCCCCCCACCTCACAGTTCCACGATTTTGAAAACGTGCTTTTGGATACTTGAGGAGCTTACAAGATTTTTTTTCCTCCTTCTTTTTGAAACCATAGATCCCATTTGCGAAATGGAGGGCACATGCAAGAACCACAACATTAAATGGTTTAATTCACTGTGGTAAGAAGAATAATAATAATTAAAAAAAAATGGCAAAGGTTTTTGATAGAAAAAGAGGAGATAAAATAAAGAGAAAGAATTCTCATTCTTAAGACAGCTGCTTTTTTTCTTATTTTTTGGTAACTTGCGTTAAAACACCTGTACAAGGATGCTTATTACGGTTATTACACTGTTGCAAAAACACCACAGGAATTGTTGCCTTAAAAAAAACCCCAAAAGAACTTATATATGCCCATTTCAACACGGATTAGCCCAGGTGTCCCCCCCATCCAGCACAAAAAAATAAACATCTAGCTATACTTAACAAATGGCACGCCATAAAATGAAGGGAAAGGGTGATGCAGAGCTGTGCATGTGCGTGTTCAGATAAGCATTAATCAGAGCTGGTTGTTTTAATTTAGTCTCATTCTTACATCATTATTATTATTCAGACGGTATTTTTTTTTAATTGAATTTATGTGCAGTGACAGACTATATGAGATTAATTACACTGGCCTTTAATTACATCGAGGTTGGTTTTCTGGCCGCAGATTATGATGCAAAGTAATGAAGACTTTTTTTGACAGCCTCAACCAGAAGCTAAAGAGTGTACGCCTTTTGTGCTGCATAGAAAGAGACGTGACTTCAGGCACATGAGCAGATTGTACTTGAAGAAGTTTATTTAGTTTTTATTTTTTTTAAGTTTAAAATGTAGTTTTTAATCAATAGGCGTCTTAATAAAACTTTGATTGAGTACGATTTTAAGTAAAATCATAAAGTCATCCTGACATACTTTTTTTTCTAATGAGATGCCAAAATGCATGAAAAGTACTCAGTCTATCTATCTATCTCTCTATATACATATATTTCTGCGATGTCTTTAAGTGTTATTTTTCTCCTATATGCGTGATACATTAGAGGTGTAGCTGTGCAGCAGGACTGACAGAGGTTTGGAGTTAGTTGCGGTCCTCGTCTTTGCTGTAGGCACTTTGCAGGTCTGCAGCGCCGCCTATTGTAGCCAACATACAACAGCAAACCCCTCTCTTCTCAAGCATTCGCGGCTCTGACAGAACAGTGTCTCACAGAACAACTTTACATTTTCTGTCCACATCGCAGAGAAGCGCTTCACTTTGAATGGAGCCGGTATGCACAGGATGAGCTCGCAATTTAAAATGAACTGATATGCTTGAAGTGCACAGATCAGAATAAATTATCTCTCTCTCTCTCTCTCTCTCTATATATATATATATATATATATTTATATAAAAAGTAAGACAGACTTTAAACCCACAAGAGGGAAAATAATTTCATTTGTGCAGTGCATTCTTTTAGATCTACTCATGTGCGCCTTTAATAACCACATAAGACAGAGAAAACAGAACGAGAGATTTCACTCTGTTATGGGAGAGATAACAAGTAAAGTGCTTGTCTAAGACGTTAAGTCTATCCACGAGCTCATGTAGCCTAATTTTCGTTTTCATAGAGCTGCAGAACATCGTCTGCACACAACATGCTTGTGGTTTTTCGTTCGGTTTCATATCACCCCAGCCTCCTATCTTCACTGTCAAAAAACCCAACAGCTACAGACAGAATAGAATACACACAGAACCATGCATTTTAACATTACAAATAATGGCATTTTCTCAACGTATCCAATTCACCCTGGAAAATAGGAAAAAAAGAAAATTATGCTTTTTTTTTTGGTTCTTGAAAAAAAAAAAATCCGATTAAAATAAATAGGTTTTTTAAAAGTATATCTTGTGCTTGCCTAAGAGATATACATTCACTATTAATAAAATTGGAATTTGCCTGGATAATTTAAACAGTCTGAATTCATTAAAATCTCGTGAAATATGCACACACACACAAAAAGTTTCTGCGAGGAGAATACAGACTTCCTGTGGGAGTTTTTTTGTCAGGTTAAAATTTAAACTCTTCAGTGAGACAGCCGTCTTACTATCGGCAAAATATACTGCTTCATGTATGAGATGACTTTTTTGTGGTATTAAAAAATGTTATTCACATAACTACTTTAAATCAATAATATCAAAAACTAACATGAAGAATAATGCAGTTCCGGAGGTGAACATAATGTAGCTCAATGTTTTCAATTCTTCTTGATTATCTTATGATATCGCTGTTATGGAAATATGTCCTAGGTATAAATATTATGTTTACTGCGTCGGAATTTTATCTCGCATGGAGTCTTTTTCATGTTCCTGACAGGACATTTTGGCCTCTATTTTACAGTTTTGATTTTACAGTTGCACTAATCTGTGCTATAGGATTACTGTATTCTTTATAGTTCGGGTAATGTCAGAGCCAGAAAGTTAGTGTCTTGCCCTTTGGCCCTGCCCTAAGTCCCCTGCAGCCGCCATCATTCTCTGCGATAGACTCCCACAGAGTATCAGTGTTGCAGCTCAGTGCAGCTGCCAAGCCTGTAATGGCCGACACTCCTCTTCCAGTAACACTGAGTGACAACAGAGAGGAATAACAGGAATCATGAAGCTCTCCCAAATTTAAAGGAACAGGTTTGGATACAGAAAGGAGTTTTGGACTTGTCAAACACAAGTGTGCATAGGAATTCTTCTAGAAATGTAGAAGATAAATTAATAAAAAAAATGCTAATGACACCATGTGTGACATTTTTGGGTTTTTAAAAAAATATATATTTCCAACCAAATTATTTGCTTACAATAATTATGGTGTGCCAGTCATGTAAATCACTTTTAAGATAAATGTAGGTTTTCCTTCTTTTTTTTTAAATAGAAATGGTGTTAAACCTGTTCATGCCTATCCTCCAAAACAGAGTGACTAAAATGCTGTCATGGCCCACTCCTGTCATACAGCTCTTATTTTAGAGAGTCACTGTCCCAGCTCTGGAGATGTGAGCGAGCTCCTGAGATAACACAAAATAATTCTCAGCTTCAACATGTATTTGACCTTTAATATCCTGTCAAATAGTGTCACCTCACATTCACATGCTGCTTCTTACCTCTGCCGTACCCACATGGAGCCCTTGACTGAAAACGTGGAGCTGTTGGCCTGCTCTGGAGGCTGACTGGGTCTGTTTGTCTCTCCGTGTTGATGTGTCTCTGTGTATATTGGCAGACAGGATGTCAGGTCCATAGTATAAGAGCAGGGGGAGGTAAACCTGTTATTGTTACCTGCCTGCTGTGGTTTCAAACCCCCCACATCCCCACCTACACTCGCACTCATCCTGTCCCAGCAGCAGCTCTGAGTATGGGGTGTTTTTGATTCAAAGACCCCCAAAGTCACATTTTCCTCCACATCACACCCTTTTACCTGAAATTGTGCCTTTCTAGAAAAACGGGGGGTTATGCTTCTCTTACCTCATGGGTTGTTGATTGTTGTTATTTGAGAACGAAATGGAATTTTACTAAGACTTTCTATTTTATGTCAGCATGTAATGAAGTAGGCACAGTGTATTGTAAATATTGTTCTTTCTAGAAACAAAACTAGAAGATACAAAAACTATTACGCAAATAATTCATAGGTACAAAGACACATCTGCTTTAAAATAACATCGGTATGCTGTTATTAGTATTTGGTGTTGTCTTTTACAGCATGGGTTTGGCCTTTTCTCTCTCTTTTCTTTTGTTTTAACCCTCTGTAGTGGCTGCCATGCTTTATAAACCTTATGAATTTCTGAAATTTAAAACAGGTCTTTTTCATGACATTTAAGAAAATTATACATTCGACAAAGGTAAATACAGTTAGTGTGGACTTGTTAGAACAAGCTATCCATCTGAGCGATTGTGACTTTTTAGACACAAGATACTAATTTTAACTGTCCTTTGAAGTTTCCAATTAACTAATATCACTGGAAGCTATTATGTGAGACCCCGTCCAGAAAGTTAATTTAAATCTGAAAGGATATATATATATGTGTGGAGAGAGAGAGAGAGAGAGAGAGAGAACAATTATTAAAAACACATGTTTATCAAATGAAAATAAAAATAAGTAGCATGTTGGACACCAGCTAAAAAATAGAAAATACTGTCCCTGACTGGTTGGAGAATCTGAGGAGAAAAACATACTGCACATTGCAAAGCATACTGTAGTGCGGCTGTGACAGCAGAAAGCTTTTTCTCCTGCTTTATTGTACAAGATTGCCCCCTGTTGGATTAACCTCAAAATACTGAAACATTTTATGATCTATCATCATAGGCCGGATGATTCAGTGACGAGTGCATGACTGTCACTTTTAGAACTTGGGGCTTAAATGTCATTTATGAAATCACCACTGGCCATGAAAAAAGAATTATCTAAGTATTTTTTTTCTTCCCTTTTTTTTCGTTTAGGGCACAGTCTGAAACCTCACTGAAAACATTATACTTGTTAAAAACTAGAGGAGGATCATATGCTGGCAGAGTCTCAGATATATATGTGTTGCATTCTTCTGGTCTCCCGCATGATGTTTTCTCCATCTGCTGTCCAGTGCCACTCTCTTCACTGGTCTCCTGCCATCTGTTTAACAGCACCTTTGCGTGACCAAATGCCTTTACTCCCTGCAATGTTATCCACGCTACCAGAGAGGCATAGAGAAGAAAACCGCCATGATATTGTGCTCCATCAACCAATAAAACCCAACAGTTAAAGCTGCTCAAGCCCAACACCAAATCCCATTTGTCAGCAAATAGCTTCCTCCACTTGTCTGTTTCTCCGCTTGGCCGGGCGCTTCTGTGGAGCTCTCTGCCATGAAGATGACATTTTCAGTTATTTGTTGTCTGCTGTGATGGCAAGCAGATCAAAGAAGTGAGAAATAGAGGGATCTGTATATGATCATAAATGTGCCTCAAAAATGTCTGATAGATCATCTGATCTTTGTCAACTCATCAGCAGGTTTGACTGATAGCCCAGAAGCTTAAAAATCAGCACTATGTCAGTCTTTATATAAGTCAGTATTCATTAAAGGCCCATTTAACACTTAACTGAGACTTTGTGCTTGGATATTATGCTTTTAATTTTTGGAAAATTCTTTTGGCAGCTGAGGTTTTTACTGACTGTGAGCAAATTATAATGCCTGTATCTCTTTGGTACCTGTATAGAAGCAGAAAAATTGAAGCACTAATTGACAGGGGAAGGATGAAATGATAGAAGGGCTGGAGGAGTGGGAGCCAGGAATTATGAAGTGGAAGTGTTACAAAATACTGGAATGGAAAGATTTCCACAGAAACATGGAAAAACTGGAGACTGAAATTAAGGAAACTAAGACAAAAATGGTGATTTCTGCAAGCCACATCGCTCCCCACCTCATCACAGCTGTGTATATGTGTGTGTATGTGTTGGTGTATGTGTGTAAAAAGCCAGCAGGAGAGCTGGTTTAGGTGAACATTATCCTGCAGGCTCTGGGCTTCGCTTCCTCCACCGCTACAATATAGGCAGAGAGGGTCATATCAAACTGTCTCGAGCATATTCTCCCCGCTGCAAGGTCACTGCATTTTTGCATTGTTGTACACTCTCGTCATGAAAATGGTATTTTCTCATAGAACGTTCTGAAGCTCTTCATGGCTGAGCTGTGAAAGCCATGACCTTTTTGTTGCCGGGTGGGGATTTCTGGATTCAGCTGCTACGCTGGTGTAAGGGCTGTGGTGCTTTAAAAAAAAAAAAAGCGTGTTATGCCTTGTTGCCCTTCAAACATTGCATCATTGCTGCTTTACCACTTCTCTGACTGAACGGGGACTGATTGGCACCTCATGGTTCAGGCCTTTCTTGGTCAAAATCTGCCACAAATCAAAAATTTATTTTATGGAAAAAAGTTCATATTGGTGATGACGGTTAGAGCTTAATGAAACACAAAGGAGATGCAAGATTCTCTTTGAAAAGAGCAAAATCTCAGCAAACAGCCCACAAACACAGCCATTCACACAACTTTATACAACTTCTAACTTTGCTTTCAGTCTCTTGCCTGTCACGGTTTCTCTCTCACGCTGATTTCCACTAATACAAGCAACGCACATTCTACTACTTTTTATTGAAGTTGTGTCTTTGTGGGCTCAAAGCACCTCTGATGTAACTATACATGCACCACTTTTCTGCTGATCAGCTCCTGCTGGTGAGGTGATGGACAGTAAAACTCTCCCAGCACCTGTTTCCTGGCCGTGCTCAAGTGTTGTTAATAGGCTGATGAGAGACGTTAACAAAGTTACTGCAGCACGCTGGAAGGATAAATCAACACAGCGGCGCAGCGTCTCATCCAGTCTGTCAGAAGTGACATTTTTAAAAGGTCCCAGCGACTGCTCCGTCGATCCTTTACCTGCGGTGAGATGGAAAGATGGAAACGGAGCAAAGACTGAGTGATTAAAGCTCAGGGAGATTTAACAGAGCTTGGGTGGACAAAGAAAAGAGAGGTTTGATGGATAGGAAGATGAAGGAATGGAGGAATAGCAGAATGGAAGGGGCCGCAGATGTTTGAAGAAGCAGATGGAGAAATGGGCCAGTGAAAAGGGCTGAACTGAGGAATGGAGAAACAGAGGAATGGCTTTAAAAAGCTGTTGATCAAGACTGCTAGTCGTGATTTTGGTGAAATCAGGCCTCCTCGCAAAAATCTCTGTGAAGTTGTTGGAAGAGGAATGAATAATGCAATAGACCAAGTCATTTTCCCACATCAACAGCAACAACAATAACATTCATCCTGTGTGATTTCATATAATTTCTTTATTCCCTTGCCTTTCTCTCCCTTTGTGATGTGCCAGACTTATGTGCATTACAAAGAGAGTCAGGAAATGGCTTTCCACTTAAAAAAAAAAAAAAAAGAAAAGAATGAGAGCAGATCTTGACACTGTTACAAGAAGGACCTTTGGCTGTGAAGGACCTTTGGGACAGAGGCACTTCTCTCAGATTTTCATATGAGCATAAGACTATCTAATTAAATGTACCCACAAGGAGCAATATTTCTTCAGCGTGTTATCATTTTTCTGCCAGGGACTCACCAAGACATTACTATCATAAAAGATAGAAAAGGGGAATTGTTTTTCTTTGACTAAAAATATCCTTTCTGGCTGGAGTCCAGCCTTGTTGCTTCTCCCCCTGTCATTTCCCGCCTACTCTTTGAACTAAAATAACATCTTTTTTTTTTTTTTGAATGGACTCTTGTGTTATTGATGGATTTCTGCTCCACTGTGGTTTGCATTAATAGCTCGGATGCCTGTATGGTTGCATTTAGTGTGAGGACCCACACACGCATACGCACAAGCACACAAAAACGCTCTCAGGCATTATTACGTCGGCGCACACTCGTACGAACTTGCACACGTACACACACGCTAAGTAAATGTTAATATACACAGGTGCAGTCTTTAGGGAGGTTGCTTTTGCTCTCTCATCAGTCACTCGTAATCACTTCCCTTCCAGCCCAGTAAATCACCGTCTTTTACTGATGCATTTATAGGATGCATGTTCACAACTTGTAGCCAGGGAAAAGTTTGACCACCACTAGGAATACATTATAAGCTTCTGCATCCATACAGTCACACAGTCACCACAGTCATACAGTCAACTCACAGACAGGAAATATTGTTTTATAAATGTCCACTTAGTTTCTGAAATGTATTTGTGCTTTTAATAGAGTTTTAAGCTGTTTACGACATATGGGTGAGAGTGGAGTTATTGGTTAGGTGGGGGTGTTGGGAGGGGGGCTCGTGGGCGGCTGTGGATATTGGCAGGTTGCACGACTCCACCAAAGTAGTCCTGGGGAGGTCCCAATGACCTGTTTTATACCAACACTGGTGCTTTGTCGTAAAACCAGGGGGAAGTCGAGTCACAACTTGAGTATTTGTTTGAAGTTGATGGAAAAAGTCCTCCTGTGGCAAGACCGAGTGAGTGTTGTGTGCTGCTGTGTCTGATGGGAGTGGAAATGTGCAGAAAAACCAGCAACTGTGTCCTTACATAGACTTTCGAACGGTGCCCAGGTTCTGGTAAAATACTCCCAATACCACCGAGGAAAGAGAACTACATTCCCCTCTTACTCTTTTGGATGGAAACGGTTTCTTGTCGCCGGCGTTTCAATGCTATAATTGGACGTTGAGGGGCTTGCAGAGAGAGGTGTGAGCTCGCGTTAAAACTGCTCACAAATCACAGATTTCTCACATACGTGGAGGTTCGGATTCAGACTTTAGCAAATGCTCAGCCGTGCCATGCTTGTTGCTGCACCGTCCTGAATGAGACAGGTGAAGAAAACTATCTGTATGTTTTCA
>VUQG01019521.1:26129-36920 GCA_015106755.1 Etia nguti | reverse complement strand
GTGTCTTGGGGGGGGGGGGGGGGGGGGGGGGGGTTAGTAGAGAACTCTTTGCGGGCGATGAATTGTGGCTGCTGTGGCCAGGAGATATACAGTACTGTGGTTTAACAACTTTGATGAGAAAGGAGAGCAAAATATGCAAATGATATAAAAACCCAAACAATGCAAAGCACTGAAGTAATCCAAGTACTGCTGAGGTCGGAGAAGTCAGCAGCAGAATCCTTCAAGCTCCACCCTGGCACGCTTCCACCTTACTGAAGTGCCCTTGAGCAAGACGTGAAGTCGTTACCAGTTCCAGGAGTGCTTCTCTGTGACTGATCCTGAACTTTGACCTCCTTGTGGAGAAGGCCAGCAGATAAGGGAATTTCCCCTTAGGGACCTGTAAAAATGTCAAATTATTATTTTTAGATGCAAAAATAATGGGAGAGAAAAATGACAGAGAGAGAAAGCACAACGCACTTAATCTTCATCAGCTTTCTTTTCGCTGAATTAAAGGCAGTTCATCTTCCAAAGACTCTGGGGATGTTTCTAACCACAGCTGATGACCAGTGCTTGGGGATCCTTCCCCTGGTTTAGAAACCTACAGCTGCAAACAGGCCGGGTCGGCTGCCGCTGCCGCTGCCTGGGTGGTCTCTGGTCTATAGAGCATAAGCGCCCCATTACTTACCTGGCTGCATTGTTTTACTTTTTGGACACTTAGCAATTTTTGCTAAGCACTTGATGATTTAAAGAGATCCATAAAAACTGCAGGACTGTGACCCTTAAGAATCTGTACTGGCTAGAGCTGAGCTAGACCAAGACACTGGGAACAAAGTACAGCTATAGGGAAGGTGTTCAGGTTTCAATTTAGTATGGCTGGAATATATATATATATAGTACAATAAACCATTTTAAACCGCACGTTTCACATATATAAAACAGAAATAATTTTAAAATAAAAGTGCATTGGGTGATTTTTTTTTACTTATAGGCAACGAATCTGCAAAATTCATCATGCACTTCTCTGTCAAGGCTGTGAGGGAGGACAGAAGGGCTGGATAATAAGTGTGTAATGATGATGCCTTTTACAGGGTCACCGTTGTCCTCGTCCAGGCTCCACTGGCCTATTTGGAGGCCTTTTTCTCATACAGAAAAATAGACACAGCATCATATGAAGGACAAGGGAAAAAAATACCCGTCTGAGCTGTTCTTTGTAAGATGTCATATTGGCTCCTTAAGAGAAATGGCATCCAAAAGCCTGAGCAGTGGTAGTTATATGTTTCTGAAGGCAGCCGTAGAGAAACTGAGGAATTCCTAACATCTCAAGTAGGTGTGCTTTCTGTTTTTACACAAAAATCTTCATTGTTGGAAGGAAAACTGTGCTAAAGCAGCCAGTTTAAAAAAGAATCGAAACCAGCTCTGATGATATTTAAGGAGGGTTAAATGATGGCGGAGAATGCTAGCCTGAAATGTTGTCTCTTCTCTTCCTGAACTCACAGGGCTCTATAAAACTGGTGGTTAGCCTTCAAAAGAATATGTAATTTGTGGAATCAATAGTGGTATAGTATGTGTAAATTTAGCAATGTTTAATGACCAGTGAGGAGATGACATATGGCTTTTATAAGCCTCGTTATCCTTAAAGAATGCAACAATGAGCTTGAGCAATCGCATTCTCATCAGACAAGCCAGTCTGGGAAAAAATGTCTCACAGAGATACCATGAATAAGCGAAGTGGCAAATAAATGAAGGTGATGAACTTTAAATGTAGCCCCTCTTCATGTGGTCTCGGTGGGTGTACTTGGGACTTACTGTTCTTACATCCATGTGCAATCACTGAAACACTCTCAGCATGAGCATTTTTTTTATTAGATCACATAAAGTAAACAGTCCCAGTGAGTGTTTTTGATAAATGCAATTTGCTGCTATGCTCCTTTCCAGGCTGCATCTTGTGTTCAGCCTGTTGTAAGTTAATTTGCCAGATCAACTGAAAAAACAGAGAAATCTAATGGAAAACACTGCCCTGGCATCCACACCGCATACCAGTGGTTGTCTAAAGAATGGGAGCCCTTTAATGTGGTGATTGCATGGTTTCAGTTTGAAAGTTAGTTTCCGTAAAAAGAACACGCTTTTCCGTTGTGCTTTTGCCTTATTTCATCCCCATTTCCTTTCCTTTGACGGTTACATTATCAGTTTTGTGGGGGGGGGGGTTCAAGGTACTTACACAAAATCATCACTGACATGTTGTGAACTCTTCCTTAACTTACCTTTTTATTTGTTATTGCAAGAATGGCAACTGTAGCGGCTGCAGCTGGTTTCAGACATCTACTTTTTTGTGCATCAGTCCACATGCGCATGTACTGTGTACATGGGTCTGGGCCTTCATTAGGAAAGTGCTGCTAAGGTACCAGACCTTCCATAAATCCAGCAAACTTCCATGAATAGAGGGAGGAGAGCTTTGGGATTCTGGGCAAAAGTAAGCAGTTCTGGAAAAATCAAAGGCATATGGCACCTGAGGGAGGTGTATTCCCAGCCATAGTTTTCATTTATGGTTAGCTCTAGCTGGTGAGGAACTGAGTTTGACACCACCGCAGCACTGCTGTTCTTTCTCTGCGTCTTTCATGTCCTCTGGGCTGTGGGCACTTCACGCACGCTTGCTTGCTCCTATGGTGAGATGTTAGTTTCTCTTATGCACTGAACTGTTTCTCACCTTTTTAGGAAATTTTCAGTTGTTTCATCCTGGAGCACACCAGAGGGCCTTGATGGCTGCAGTTTTGGCTGGTGGTTTCCTAAAGGCCTTAATTTCTGGCAGAGCTTTTTCCTCTAATACAGCCTGCATCTGTTGCAAAGGGGGGGAAAATACAAGCAGCAGTCAGCCAAACAAAAATCTAGCTTAAAAAAGAAGAAGAAGAAGAAAACTACATTTACAAGGCCCCAGGCAGAGCTACTGTGATATAAGAGCACCATAAAGAACATGGAAGTTGTAATGACACTAAACCCAGTATCCAGCTGATTTACAAAAACCATAACCTGTTATGTCTAATTCAAGCTGAGTTTAACAGTTGCTGTCTTTCTTAATATAACCATCAAGTGCTCCTAATCATCATAATACAAAAATCACAAGTTGTCACTCTGAGGCATAGTGATGGATCTGCTGAATGTAACGCTTGTGCTGTGCAATGTGAAACGATCATGTTATTATATTTTCTTTACCTGGTATTAGGACACACACACACACACACACACACACACCCAAGCAAATGTTACATTTCATCATATTCACCGGCCCTGCTCCAATTGACATGGACGCGGAACGTAGGCTTCCTTATTTTCTCTGGAGCACATCGAGGACTTGTGGTGTAGGTCTAAATGTGGGTTATTGTTACTTGAGAGTACGTGCTGGAATACTGGATGTATCGATTGCTTTTTTTTGTGCCGCAAGCCCTCTTGGCCAGGCCACAAAAGCCTCTTGCTGCATGGTGCCAGTAGGCCCATTTCTGCTACACTTATTTTTAATACAAGTATTACATGACTTTGCTCTCTGAAGGTTTCAGAGGGGAGGAAATAGCAGATTGAATGTAAACAAGATTAGCCTCCCTCTCGCGCAGGACAGCCAGCTGCTGCTTCAACGCTCGACTGTAAATCTGCCGGGCCGGTGCAGTGTGGAGCTTTGTGCAGGAAAGAGAGATGTCAACCCTGATTTTGTCACTATCTGGCAGCTCTCGAGGATGTGCTGCATGCCCTTCAGTGGCAACATAAATGACAGATCGGCAGTTTTCAGAGAAGCTTTAAGCTGTGCAACATTATGCAAGAATGTGGCGTTTATATCTCTCGTGTCCCTTGTGTCATGCCGCACTGCCCTTCCTTTGGTCCTGCCGTTTACCGTCGCATGTCTTGGCTCCTATCGCTCCCTCAGCCATCAAAAACTAAATATAGCAGATTTGTTGCTCTTTCAGAATATATTCCACCTGCCAAAATACACAGGCCCTGCTTTCTTAACCTTGCGCAGTGATCTGTGTATTTGGAGTAGAAATGCAGTGAAAGGCGAAGCAGTGGTGTTCAACATGGCTGGCTTAAAGGAAAGGTAATGACACTGCCTGCTTGTGTTTTTGGAAGCTGTGAAACCACAGCAGGGAGCTCCCCATAACTGCGTAATTATAACTCCTTACTATTACTCACATAGGAGTCTTTTAGATATTGATTGCTGCTGGAATTTCCTTCTCCATGCGGTGTTCCTGCTCACGCCGTAGTGGCTCGGCTGTGTTGGAAGATTCTGGCTTCGCTCGATTGAAGAAGAATTACAGCAAAAATATTTTGCTTTAGAAAGTTGACATCAATAACACTGAAGTGGTATAGCTCATTGAGCTCGTACCCATTTACCCTCATTTTTCTTCACACCTTCCTGTTTAGAATTCATTTTTAAAACATGAGCTATGAAGTCATACCTAAAAAGCGGTAAATGTTAATTTCTTCTTTCTTTCTTTTTTTTTTTTTGCTTAGATTTTATATTCGGAGGGAGTAATCCCTGCAAAACATCACTGCGGTTAAACAAATGAGCACTGGTAAGTTCTGCCTTCTGTGCCCTTCCAAATGCACAGAATTCACTGAACATTTTAAGCGGTAATCAGCCACATGTTTGTGTTGTAAGAATCGCTTTTGCTCCCTTACATGATACTCTAGCAGCATTGAGTAATGTACTTCATGATATCAAACAGCTTCTCTTGCTTGGAGTGCAATCAAATGAAAATGCCTAACAGAATCTGGCTGATATTTTTAAGAAATGGCTGGGTTCCTCCTTTCCAGATGCAAAAACTTGTTCTGAGAAATGTAATCAGGCAACAGAGTGTTTGCGCTCTGTGTGTTTGCAGCATGCAAGCAAACTCTGGTGGGGTTCATCAATGATGGAATGTGACTTCACAGGGCTCTTAGAAATGGACATTTCAGCTTTCACTTCGACACTTCAGGCTTGCAAATACAAATAATGTCATCATGGCATTTGAATATGATTCCATGTCCAGCTGCCCCGTGTTGCCTTTTCATAAATGGATGTTCTCAGTGATTAAATGCATAATATGAATATATATCTTATTATTTGAGTGATTAACACTGGTGCCTAGTGCCTAAGGCTTTGGCCTCCCATTCACCCTCTGGCCTTTCTGCGTCGAGTTTGCATGTTTTCCCTGTGTCTGCATGGAATCTCCCTCATGCAGTTAGTGGGGTTAGGTTAACTGGTAACCCCAACCCATCAACAAGGGATGGATAAAAGGAATTTAAATAATGCTGAATGACCAAGCAGCAAATTTACATTTGACAGTCTGGTGCAGTGGAAACATGATATCTTAAAAACCATCTGATGAGTTTCCATTATGGCATGAACATGTTGTCAAGCGGATGAAGGTTAATGATTTTTCCTCTTGCACCATAATAGTTTCTCACCCCGTATCCACTTGAGATCAGCTTCAGTTGCATTATGTGTTTGATCCTAATGTATAAGTATGTAAATGCTGAGTATGTTATCATGCCGCAGTTTGAATTTACCCCTAAACAAAAAGAAAATTAGATCTCACAAATCTGCTTGGATGGATGGCTTTGACGGCTGCAGACATTTTTTATTTTTTTTTGCTTGTATGTGCATCTGTTAACTAGCAAGCATAAACAAAAGATCTTCAAGGGCCCACAGTCATGTGGATTGGCCATTCTTCTGTCATCTGCCTAACAGGATGAATCCACAGAACTGATTAGACGACACAGACAGCATTAAATTTATGTCCTAAGTTTTTTCCCCTGCTTTTAAAAACATCTACACATGTTTTACTGTAATAATATTCTATTTTTCATCACATTGGATGGATAGCAGAAATGGGAAGGATTCTCATATTGACTTTGAACATTAACTTTAATGGTGCATTATCACAAAGTTGTTTCTGATAAAAGAAATTATAGCATGCCAACTATAAAACACTATATCCATGAAGTATTGTTTTAATAACACTGATATGTAGATGTTAGCTGTTGTGAGGCATCTGTCTTTTTTAATTATTCAGGCATTACCATTTTTAAGCCCCAAGTGGGAGAAATCTGAGCTTTCAGGAGTAAAGGAAATAGCATTATAAACTCATAATCACTACAAATTCAGTATGACATGACCTGTAGTTCATGTGATAAGTTTCTAGTTACAAGAATATGGTCAACATGTCAGAAACCTGTTTCACACTCTGTAACAATGTTGTGCAATCATGTGCCACTGCAGGCTGCGAGGGTGCTGTTTTTCATTGTGAACAGCTGATTTCAATGATTACTTTGTCTTCTTTCCTCTTCTCTAATCAGTGAAATCAGCCGATATTGCCTTTGCTTGGAAGAAAACTCCGCATGAAAACCTTTATGGCACACGATTGCCTTATGTTCTCTTTTGTCATGTAAACAAATACTGTTTCAGTTATTTTAGTGGTTATTTTGTACATTGATTTTCCAGATTATGCAGCTGACTCATACATGCAAGGACTGAGCTGACGTGGGTATGATTTGATCTCAATGAGTGCCAGCCCCCCACCCCCATCCCACTGTGATCTGGAATTGGGTAAGTGGAAGAGAATGGAAGGATGCACGGGTGGATGGAGCGTCTACAGTCAGGGGTTAAAGTAGGCCGGAACAATCTGGAACGGCACCTTAAGGTAATGAGTGATTAAATCTGATAGGTTAATCAGTAAATAGGTCAATCAGAATGAGTTCATTTCTCATGTCCTGCAGCCTGGCATTAATTGCAGCTATAAATAAAGACACAGCAATAACTTACAGTCACAACAAACCTTTTTTTTTTCTTATCCCTGTAATGCGTTCACGGTGCAGACGTAAAGTTGTGGTACTTCTGGGTCTAGCTAGCTAAGGAAAAGGAGTGAGCATAAAGGAAGTAACTTGTTTTTAAGTACCTGGAAATTCAAATTTGACTTTTCAAGCAACTGAACAAATATCAGTAAACACGCAAGCTGCTTCTGTGCAGTTTGTCACAAAATGTGGGCTAAATGTACAGCTGCAGGATTTCCCTGGGAGAGAAAAAAAATGCTAATGCTCAACACCGACAGATGGAAAAAGATATAAAAAGAGCAGAAAAGACAGGAAAGGTAAAGATTCCTCCGCAAGCCAAATTTTATACACTGGAAATCTAAAATGAATTACGACATTAGGATTTAATTTTTTTTATTAGATTTTGGATCTGTACATGATGTTTTGCTGAATTATGTGTTTGTGAAACGTTTCATAAAACAAATGGAAGTATACTAATTTTGTGTTTTTCATAGATTGCATGGAAATAACAGGTGATTTAAGGCAGGGTAAATGGGTAAGTGTGAGAAAATTTATAATGAGGCACTATGTTGGACTGGTTACATCTAGCGTAGGGAGCAGATGAGATTCACTTGCTCACTTCTACTTTTATACTAGCTTTATAAGTGTCTTAGGAAATCAGCCATATAGCTCACATAACATCACTCCTTTTCCTATGCTGCACTGCTATTCTTGATCTTGGGGTTCCCCCAGCAGCCAAATCCCTTCCTATAGTGGATTGTAATTTGTAAGAAAATGTTGTGGAATCAAAGTACGTGTCTAGGCCTGTCTAGATGTGCGCTAGAAAAACTATTACACTCAGGAGGAATGCATGTAAAGTCATACTGGAACTAGAGAAGCAAGGCAGCAGCAGGACCCAGCACCCTCCTTCCCTTGAATCACTCTCGCTGGTGTCACTCCCTCCAGCCACCCTCTCTCATTCCCAGGCTCTGAATGTGGGTGTCCCATCGGGAATTCAAGTAGCACATCGGGTCAGCCACTCAATACCCCTCGTTTAAAAGGATTCATTGCAGACTAATTGGGATAACATGGCTGGAAATGTTGACCTTGGTATTTCTAAACAAGGTTTCAATTAACTTGTAATAAGGCCAAGCAGCCCAGCCCTGGACAGATCCTCCATGAGCAGGAGGAAATGCGAAACATGCACCAGTTGATGGTTGGCTTTTCGTAACTTTGATTAATCACTCAGAAAGCAAGCAAGTGGGACTGGTAAAATAATTAGAAGGAAAAACACAGCATGCTTGCTACAGTAGCATTAGAACCAAGGCTGATTTACTGGAAGATGTGTAAGATGTCTTTTATTCCTCCTTATTCAACTAAATCACATTTTTGTGAAAAGAAATACAATACCTCTGTAGCTCCTGAACAGAGAGAGCTATAGGGCAGCTCAGTCTAAAAACTTTCTTTTTTAAAAAGAAATCATCATCATCATTTGATGTAGGAGACAAAAAAATGGCATTGTCTTTTTATTTCCTGTTTCTTTTTTTTCCCCTACTGAGGAAAACCTTATTCAAACCACTAATTTGTTTCTTTGTATAGCACATTTTGGTGTTTCCCCATCTTTGTGTAACACAGTCAGAAGGAATGCAGCTGGTGCCCTCTGTTGTCCAAGGTAAGACTGTAATCGAGTACAGTTCAAACACATAGAACTGCAGATATGTTTGATCTGCTTTTAATAATGACGTGTCCCCAACAATCTGCCATTAATTTCTTAAACAAAAGCCTCCTTAAACCACATGCAAAACTGGCTCTGACTTACAGAACTGATACTTTGAGGAAGTTTATTATTTCACATTATATTGTGTACAGGCTCTTAGATCTTGGTGCCAGTAGCCCCAATCCAGCAGGCCTATAAATGGGCTGCCAGAGTTTTAGATCTGGTACAGGAACTGAGTTGAGCCACCTGATGAGAGACAGAATGGAGTTCTGGCTAAAGATGGGCTCTTTCTTGCTGCTGAGTCAGCAGATCATCTCTGCGTACCAGGTCATTTGCAGCCACGGGACACCAGCTGACCTGCGTTGAATTATCGTTAATTCAAAAAGCCACAGTGGAGCGTGTATCTGTGGGCCGATGGAATGAGAAGATGGCCTCTGCAGATTAAAGCGAAACTCAATGAAATTCTCCCTCCCTTTCATGTTGCTGTGGAATCGTCAGGTTGACAGTTTTGTGTGTTTGGCTTTTTCTTCTTCTTTTTCTTTTCTGCCTTCCTCCTCCTCAACTTCCTCCCTAATTCTTTTTTCCCGCTATTTCGAATGATCACGAGTCCAAAGAATGTCTTTCTGCAAGTGTTTAACACACTAGTCTTTGAAGCACAGTCCAAGTGGCTGCTTTTGTCTGTGCTTTGTTGTTCTAAATGCTAGCTGTATTAAATCACCTCCCAGTCCCCCGGCCTGTGTGCTTCATCTCCTCCAAAACTCCATCTACAATCTCCAGGAGGAAGTCCTGTTCTGCACTTCTGAGGCTGTCGAGGGACTTGGCATATTTACACAGGTTTTTAATGCAATTCTAATAGAACCGTGACACTTTAAATACTGATTTTTGTTGCTTTTGGAGCATTTTCCCTCTGCATACATCATTACGGTGGAGACAGGAGCTGACCGAAAAAGAGCGGTTTGCTTCTTTGTCACTTCCAATAACTGGTAACATACTTCCTCTTTCTTTTCTCGTGTTTAATTTAAGCCTACGCACATGTTGCCAAGTGGAAGATGATAGAAAAGAGATGCAGATGATTTACTGAAAGATACTTTATGTAAATGTGGACGCTATATTCCATTTAAGTTTCTAGTGTGGAATTTTGGGAGTGTTAAGAGTTAAAAACAAGAACTGATCCAGATCCGACACACATAAGAAACCCATGTTTTGAGCAAATTCATGTCACATATGTCACGTACGATAACGTCTCTAGCATGAAATGCATACCTCAGTTTAAGAGCATAATTAACTTTGCACTCATGGAAAGAACAGTGGCTCATGTTTGCGTTTATTCCCAAACATTTGCATTTGATTCGTTTTACAGACAGTCTTATAAAAGCCTGTGAAATGATGGAAGCAAAGCAAAGGACATGCAGTAAACCTGGCAGAGGAAACACACCTTTCTTTTACAGCCGGGACATAAACAGTAGTTTATGGTTGTGGATTTACGTGCATGTTGCAAAAGCAGGTCCCTCTTTTTAGAAAAGAGGTTATGCTTGGGTTGCGGTGGATGCTCTTTTGAAATGTCTGGATCTTTTACTCCTAAACATTAATTAAATAAATGTAGGGTAAAGGTGCCCGGGAGGCACTCATCAGCAAGGATTAGTCCACTCCAAGATCACTCGTTGGCTTTTTTTACCCCCACATATTTTTCATTTTCATCAGAGGAAGGGTGACTAAATAGAACGAGGATTGGTTCAGTCCACTTCCCAGAATTGTTCTCTTGTTTTCTGGACAACTGTTTCATGGTTGTCAGAAACAAATGAGTGCATGCACGAATTAAGGTCATGATTTTCAGCATCTATTCGCTAGATTTTGATCATTAGGGTTGGAAAACAGTAAAACTGCCACAGATAACTACCTAGAAAGAGGCCCCCTCCAACTGTCAGTGATCTGAAGAAAGATGAGCTGCTCTTATCAGCTCCCTCTGTGCAAGGCCTTCACCTCTGCCTTATACAGACTGGTATCTGTCTTTTTTCAAATAGCTTCCCTAATTTTATGGCTTTACCACCCTTTGTGTGCGTCTCTTCACCTGTGATAGTGTTCAAAGGTGCATCCACCCAAAGATAACAGTTTACAGTAGTTAATTGGTGATTAAACGACTAGATTTCCTTGTAAAATGTCGCTACCTGTGTTGTGGTGTTTTTTTAAAATATATATATATATATATATATATATATATATATATATATATATATATATATATATATATATATATATATATATATTATATATATATTTTATATATTTTTTAAAATATATATATATTTTTAAAAATATATATT
>VUQG01019521.1:9590-26109 GCA_015106755.1 Etia nguti | reverse complement strand
ATATATATATATCTACATTATACATTTTAGAAATATATTTTTTAAAAGGTTGGTAAAGATTTAAAGAATTACATTGGCTTTTAAAGCAAATTTTGGGTTATTTTAAGGGTTTTATAGACTTGCATGAGGGAGTTTTACAAAAGTATGTGAAAACAGATGTCACAGTATATTAGACCTCAAAAGCAGTAAACACAAGATTATTACGCACTTAAACCTAAAGTTCAATTGAGAATTATTTGAATCGGCCAATTCACTTTATTAAATAGGTATCACTTTTATTTCTATCTGTTAAAAGGCAGCAGTCAGCAGATGGTTAGCTTAGCTTAGCACAAAGATTGGTGAACAAGGAGAAACGGCTAACTCTATGGTAACATAATCAGCCTGCTAGTTCCTTTAAAGCCTGCTAATTAAAAGGAAAAACGTAACATCTTCCATTTTTAGGAGGCTTTTTGTTTTTTAATGTGGTGACCCCAGGTTGTTACAGGTCTCAGCCAAAAAATAGTCCTACATGGAACATCCTGTAAATGGTAAAGTGTTGTTTTAACACTTCAGCTTTTCTGTAATTAAACAAACTAGATATTTCCTGTTGTTTAGCCAGTTTTATAAGTGAATTTTATTAGTTTTGGATGAGGCCAAGCAAGCACTTTCACTTAAAAAGAAATCATCTAACTAAAATTTGCTCACTGGCTTCAAGTTATGTTCTGAAATCTACTAGGTCAGGTCAGAGCGGTCCATTTTCTCAAGTCCCCGCCAGAATGTCAGACTCTGTCTCTGAAGGGGATGACACCGAGTGCACAAAGGTCTTCCTCTCACCAGTCAGATTTTACACTGGCAACAGGTCTGCCAGTGTGAGATTTGCACCCACCCCAGCCACAGCCAGAGCTCTAAACCCATGTAATTACATTTTAAGCAGCATTGGCTGGTTGAAATACCTCAGGTAATTAGTTTTGTTTTTCCACTCTTCCTATAATCTTCTCCTTTTGTGTGAGAGTTTGGACCATGAGCTGGAGAGGGAAACAGAGCAAGACGGTAGGTAATATGGAATGAATTTTAAAAAAAAATCTGATGTGGTTGAATGTAAGAATAGAATGACCCCCACCCCCACCAAAAATCTACTCACACATACACATACGCACATTCCCTTGGACCACCTGAAATGTGTTTTGGCGCTTGTTTCCTTTGATTAGGAGTGTTATGGGAGTGCTGTACAAACATAAAAGCTGTCCAGACGGTTTTATAGTGTTTATTTGTGGTACCACCTGTGTTTCCATACAGAAGAAGAATGAGCCTGTGATGGTGATGAGGAACATAGTATAAAGGAAGTACGGTCTGTGCCATGTGCAAGTTCAGATGGCCAGCCAAGAGCGAAAAACATGCCCATAAAGTGCATCTCAATCTGTTTCTGCTTTAAAGAGACCAGCAAATCCTCAGCTTAGAACGGCCTTTAATTTGTTAAAAAAAAAAATCTCCAAGGCACAGTTGTCACCAGACTCGCTAAAGGTCCTTCAGATACCTCTAACACCCCACTGCCGCCTCACCCCTCCCGGCCGTTCTCCTCCTTTCCTCTAACCTCATCTCTCCCGCTCTCCCTTCTGTCAAATATTTATAGCTGATGGCAGATAAGATTATTTCAGCACTGGACCTCTCAGTGCCAGCTGCTGCAGACCTTTGGCCACAATAAAGCCTAAGATGCGTTCCAGGCAGTGGGAAGATTGTTTTATTTGGAGCTCATCCGAGGCCTCTAATGATAGGCGAGTTATAGGTGCAGAAAAACAAGACACCAATGACTTCCTTGGCTCTGCACATCATCAGCTACTCTTATCTTGAAATGCTGGAATTCTGAAGTTTGATTTATTCGTTTTTTTGGATAATAGAACATACTAGTTTTTGCATACTTTTGAAACCCCCTGCAAAAACGTTGGCCGCACATTTACAGTACTTATGTACTTACAGGACATTACTATCAGTCTGTGCTGAATGAAGTTCCTGACCACATCATCGGGAATATTCTTGATGAACAATAAGTAAAATTTTAATAGCGAAAGGAAACACATGTTGAGCGTATTTTACTTTAATCTTTGCTTCCAGAAAATTAGAAAGGGCATTCAAAGGAATTCACCTCTAACATTTCTTTTTCTTTATTATTAATAAACATTAATAATTAAGCTTACATTTGTCCTTGTCTTTTCACAAAAAAAGGAAAATCTTTTATGGGTTTAGACATGAAGCTGGGTGCATTTCTGTTTTGTACATGTGCACTTGTCAGAGTGAATCCATGTCAGTGTCTCTTTATGTAAGACATAGACGAGTGGCATGAAATGCCAGGGCTAATCCAGCTGAACACACTGCAACCTGTCATAGTTGGACCAAGAACGGCCTTCTAGCCAGTCAGCTCGTGAGTGGAAAATTAATCTTGTTTAATAAAATTAAACGCCATCTGGGCTTTGCAGTTCAAATTGTTCCAATATGTGAAAAAGTCTTCTAAAAAAAAAAAAGTTTTATTAACCTCAAGCAACCCTTTAAGTTCTGTGGCTGTACAAATGGTTTGGGAGCACAGACTGTGGCGGATGCACTGAGGAGAAAACGATAGTGGCATTTTATCAAGACGTGTTACAGCCGTGAGCAAATGCAATAAAAAGTTTTTAAAAATTCCTGGACACTTTTCAGTCTATACAGCACCGTCAGCATAGTAGTTACTAATCATATCTCACATTTTTATCAAACATCTTGCTCAGTTGTCCTCAAGCAGAGTTCAAGTAGATAGTAACTATGTATCTACATGTTCAGAAGCAATATTAGGCAATATACAAGTGTCAGTGTTGTGAGCCTTATCAGCTGTCTGCCTTGTGAAATGGTACATGGATGTACACAAAGACACATTGCTTTTTTTATTGTCCAACAACACAAAATTTGTTGTTGGACTGGATAGACTTTGTCCCATGTCTTTATCATTATCTGCTGCATATCAGCCTTTATTGTTTATTGGGAAACAACATCGGTGGTGCCATCTAATGGTCGATAGGCCACAAACCAGATAAACACAAAGTAGTGAAGTGTTATCAGAGCTACTGTCTATTGATTTCTTGGAGTGACTTTGAACCTCTTTTTCACTCTGGCTTCCTGATTAGGGGGCTTTGAGTCCATCCATATCTTCAAAATAAGGGCTGCTTCACTGCAGCCCGTTTCTTTATAAGCGTCATAAGATTAGCGCCACTAAAAGAAAAGTAGTCGTAATGTTCCTGGACACACAAACAGCAGTTCATTGGCACTCAACAAGAGTTTATTATTTACCAACCTGACTGGACAGTATTACAAAGAAATGTTCAATTCTAACACTATCAAACGACTTCTCACATATAGCTAATAATTGGGTCTTTTTAGTGGATTAGAGCAATGTTTAAATTTGAATTAGTTATGGTAGAACTTTTTTTTTCTTACAGTTTTGAGGCATTTAATTGTGAAAGGGAAATACATAACTATAAAGTATATGAAATGGTGTTTACTCTGTAGAAATCCGTCCTTCTGTCTCTGTAAAAAGTTTGATTATTCAGTGTCTTGTTCAAATCCACAAATGTTTGTACTTCTCCACATCTTTCAGTTATTTTACTGGGTCACTAAAAACATAATGTATGTGTACTTCCTGCTATAGAACAGCTCTACGTGTATACTTTTCTGTTGATGGAGTTTATAACATCCGAGCAGCTTCTGTTCCAGACTGGAGCCATCGATTTACCTTGACTGTCTGACCCCCTAATGTGCTTCTCCGCTTGTACGAGAGACGTGTGCGCAAGAGAAGTGCAGTTTACGTACCAGCATCTGCGCCACATTTGTGGAGCTCATGGGTAAATGTGTGCTATTGTGTTTGCAAGAGAGATGGATTTGTGCATTTTCTCTCAGATGATTGGTCAATGACCTCTTCGGCTCTTGGTTATGATGGCTGTCATTATAACCTTTCAGAACATAAAGGCTCTGGGAGCATAAAAATGAGCTGATTGTCAGCAGCTCTGGGCAGCAGATCGTCTGTGCAGCAGATGCCTGTGATAAGATAATGATAAGGCTGCTATCTGGCCTTCACATCAGCCTCCAAAGCAATAATAGATGACAGAGTATCGGTCACCATCTACTATGTGTCCTCAGTGGCCAATGGTCTGATGCTGATGACGGATTATCTAACAGATACATTAGAGCAATGAGGCCTGCAGGAAGTGCGAGCGGATCACAAAAGGGTTCAAAATGTAAAGTGCACCTGTTTAACTACTCTGAGATGTAGCTGGAGTGATATAATATCGATCGAGATGTGATAAGGATGGCTTGTTGTGTCAATAAACAGTCGCTCCCTAATTCTTGTAAGTCAATGACCAAAGGCGGCTTTCTCCCTTTTTGCTGTGGACTTTCACATCCATCTTTCATTTATTATTCCGAGTTCAATCTTTAAAGAAATGTGCTTTTAGAATGGGCCTAGTTCTGCCCTGTTCACCTTATCGATCTATGTAGAGTAAATAATGAGTGTCGCTCCTTGTTGCATGTTCTGCTTCTCTCATCTTTCCATCACATTGACTGACAGTACAAAGGTGAACTGTTTATTGGTGCCATTCTCCATCTTCTGGAAGCTGAAAAAAGAAGGAATTACTTGTGATTTTTTTTTTTTTAATCTATCTGAGGGTCCTGATAGCTGGCTACCAATGCTGTTAGGAAATCGGTAACTATCTTTGGTGATAAGGAAGCAAGCACTGTGGGGGTCAAAGGGTATTAGGAGCAGAGCTCACTGACTATTATTTGCAACAATCCCCACTGTTTTGCTAACTGTATCAGGAAATCATTTTTTCTGTGATACTAAGACAGTCTTGGCAAAATAATTTAAGCTATACATTAAATAATATATAATGTGGAACTCATAAGTCTGTTTAATTTCAGGTTAGTTTCAAGACAACATCTTTAGGCACCTTAGATTTTTCTCCTGGAAACACTAACATGTGTGTGCTTAGCGGGTAATAATTAGCATTCTCACCATATTGGTTCAACTGGTTAGTGTGACAATTTCTAACTAGCTAACAACATCACTGCCTGTAAAGAATAAACGTAAAGAATTTGCCTTTTACTAGTAAGATGTTATCTATTTAGATATAGGACAGATACAGCAGTTTGCAACACAAACTAAAGTAAAATAAAATGTATGGAAGAAATTATAAACCATTTTAAATGAAATGTGACAACCATCTATGGATTAGTTGTTGGTTCATTTCACTAGAAACCAGAAATGTCCTAACCTTTACTCCTCTTACAGGGGAGGAAGAATAAAAGTCAGGGCATGACTAGCCATTAGGATTCATATTCTCTATTCTGGATCATACAGGAAACTTAAGTGCTACATATATAGATATCTCTTAACTAAAAATCAAAATGTCAACTTAATTGTACTGGTGGAATTCAGAAATGACAAAAGCGGGTAAGCATCTTGTTCTCAGGATTATATGACTGACCACCTCCATCCTCAGATCCTAAGTCAATAACTGAAGTCTGACTAAAACATCACTCGTTCAATAGCATGAAATACGACAGTGAGTTGAAGGTAAAATATGCAGCAATTGTTGATTAATGCTTACCAACACAAAATTCAAACTTGGACCTTCGTCTCTGGCTCATTAACAGCAGTGGTGCTTGAGTGAATTATGCATAGAATTAGGAGATGAAAGGATATTAGCAAGAACAAAGAAAATCTTTTTTTTATTTCTCATTTATTTTGGAATTGTTTTGCAGCGGTTGTGTTGTAAAACAGAAACATGCCCACAGCTCTGCCCACATCCTGAACACAGTGAAATAAGAAAAAAAATATGAAAATACGTGCCGAAGCCAGGGGCCTCTGAAGATAGATGTACCGCCGCTTCTGGCATATAATACAGGATGATTGATGCGGATTGCTTTTTTTTTCGGTTAGCATTTTTTTAAAAAGAAAATTGCTGCATATTTGACCTTTGAGACGGAATTCTAAAAATATATATTTTTTTGCCATTATATTTTAAGGAGGCCTGCATGCATTGGGCAAGCACTTAAATCATTCTTCATTACACTGCATTTTTCGATACCATTTGACTTTTTACAGGGTGAAGCTTGAGCTCAGCTCAGCTAACAACCTCTGTCGCTCAGTTGTCGTGGAGTCAGTTCACCCTGAGCCTTCGTTGAGCCTCTGTTTGTGTTCTGGCTAGACATCATCTATAATGAGCGCTGATTAGTTAACTTGTTTAAATGCCTCTTCTATTTCAGTCTCCGCTGCTCAGTCGTCTCTCCATCCCGGCCTGGCCTTCCCTTCCCTCACTAGCCCACCCTCGCACATGGATGGCATTCTTCAGAGGTGTCTGTGCTACAGTTAAAGGGAGTTTAAGCCTAATGTTTATTTGTTCCGTTTGTGCTGTTATGTTTTATTGTATCTATTTATTCTACATTAACAAATTAATACTCAATATATGATCTTAATCAAATGTCATCTTGTCTGTTCTCTCCTGTTTCACATTGTCTTCCTACTTCCTTCCAGTTCACTTTCCCTTCTAACTCTCCACAGATGCTAGGAGGTAGTGTCAGTGCTGTATAGTCACCAAGCTAGCTACACCTCCCGAGGCCACCGACACCAGCCGGACCTCACCCTCAGCCTGTTTTTCTTTCCAATGGGGAGGCGAATATATTTGAGAGGGGCAGGAAGGAGGGCCTTTCATGGCCTCTTCAGTCTGGGTCTGTGATCGTGAGTGGTGTTTATTTGTCATTGCTCACCCAGTGTTCCCCTTTAACACGGCAGAATCAGATGTGTCAGCAACAAAGTGGGTTTGGATTAGATCTCAGGTCTTCTAGATGAAAATCTATTTTTTGAAATTAGAAAATTGCAGTGAGGGTGGTTTGGTCTGAAGTCAAGGCTGTGACCCTATTTTTAAAAATGGTGTACCAGTCTACAGATGCTTCTTTGGCCCTTGTACAATGTGTATTAGCACCCTCAAGGTTTCCAGTATCCACTGACAAGAGTCCTAAAACTGATGAATCCAGTATGTAGCAATCTGAGGTCAATTTTTCTGCATTACAAGTAGCAGAGAACCTTATCTTATTACTATGTCCCAGGTCTCTCTGGAGTGTTTTTCTTGTTCATTGAGTCAGTGTGTGTGTGTGTGTGTGTGTGTGTGTGTGTGTGTGTGTGTGTGTGTGTGTGTGTGTTGAGTGCTTGCTCACAAGTGTGTTCCCTGACACATGGTGCTCTGCTGAACCTAGTGTTTGTGCACAGCATAAATAGGTTTTTATCTGATTGATGGAGGTACATGTTGGTGAGTGCAGCTAGGTGGAGGTGGGGGCCCGCCTCCAGAGAACCTTTAAGCAGGCCAAAGATAAAGACTCAGAAGTGATGGGCTCTCTGTGATGCCCTTTTGTGGGAGGAAATTTAATGGAAGTGGTTACATTGGTAGCAGATGGAGCAGTTTCCTGGATCTCAGTCACGGTAGAAATATTAGACACAAAAGCACACACACACCATCAAACTCACACATACCCCACCCTTTTAAATTTCTTCACCAGATTTACAGTACGATGGAGGCAGAGGGATCGAACTGGAAAGTGTTTATTTGCCTGGGACCTCAGGCACCAAGGGTTCATATTTTTCCTGTGCTTTTTTTCTGTCTTCTCCTTGTCTCTTACAGGGCATGTGTGTGTCTCTCCCATGCCCTGGTGTCATCTGTATTTTTCTTTTTGGCTGCCTGTCTTCAAGATTCTCACAGTCCCTTGGTGGGTCTTCAGGATGCCGGGGCTCCAGGCTGACAAATTTGGTGTAAAGTTGTTGTAGAAAGGTCCTGGTGAAAAATAAATTGATGCTCGACTTTTGCAAACTCAAGTGTGTGTGTGTGTGTGTGTGTGTGTGTGTGTGTGGGAGGATGTGTATGCTCAAGTGAGGTCTGGCTACGTGTGGGTGGCTCAGCTGAGGGTTGAGTGGTTGGGCAAGATGACAGTAATAAATTAATTCACTTTAGGACCTAGCGACTGGATCATCAATCATGTTTATTAATGATGTGTGCAGCTGACATACCTCAGAGTCCCAGTTCTTCCTTTGTAGCCTGGACACATCCTACAGAACATAAGCTAACTGAGAGGTGAACATCTGTTAAGCTGTGATGTAGTTGGTCACATAAAAACAACTGATACCACATTGAGATATCCATTACCCCTCAGGGTCCTCTCTCTCTCTTTATCTGAAATTACTGTGCAGTTGAGGGCCGACACACACCACAACTAACCCCGTCCAGTGCTGGGAGCTTAAAATAACCATATTGTGTCATTGAAAAAAAACTTTTTAATTAAATCACGTGTAGATCTGGTGTGCTTAAGGCAGCGACCATGGTGTTTGTGTAAGTCACGGTAGCGATAAGCGTGGTGTAGTCCTCCCCTCACAACACCCCTGCTGTAATTCCTTTGTTTGTGCTGTGGGAATGGTTTCGCCAACAGAATAAAGCTCTGAGTATTTGCTGATGAGGATGATTAGACTGAAGAAATTAATTGTGGTGTTTTTGATGAATATTAAATATTGGAACAAGCCCAAGCAAAGAGTGAGCTAAGAAGCTAATTTGGTCTGACAGTTTGTGTGGTGTTTTGTTGATATTTAAAGTACTTTGCCCCAATCTGGAAAGTGAATTCCACCGCGCACAGCGCAGAAATGTAGTTTAGCCCCAGTTGATTTGGGGTAATTAAGCCAGACTGATGAATGTTTGATGTAAGTCAGTGATTAGAAGGCTTTGAGGGCTTTGAGAGTGTTTTGAAATGAAAGCCAAACAGTTGTGCCCCTGCTCCTTCTGTAGGTATGTATGGATGTTGGGGTTTAGGGAAAGAGCATTTCCCGGCAGGTTTTTTTTCCCCTCTACGCTGCAGTTTAAATGCACTAATAAATCTCTCTGTTTTTTAAATAGATTGCTCTGTTATTTACATTAGACTCCGACTGGATTTCACTGCAGCCCTCATTTCTCTTCCAGCAGAAGTGAGTCAGACAGAGCTGATTCTTCTTTGGTTAGATTGATATGAGATCCTTAGTTTAGGTGAAAAGCAGAACCAGAACAATCGCAGCATTTGGTGGAAGAAAGCAACTTTATTCACTCACACTGAAAAACACCTGCCCTCTAAGTAGACAACCTCCATCAATGGTCAAAACATGGCACTTAGAGAAGAACTAGTGCTGTGATATATAGCGAACACTTAGGGCAATTTCTTATCATTTTATTGACTGCTGCTTTCAGGCATTTGACCTATAGCCATCAGCACTTCTCCCCCACTTGTTATCTCTCCCTCTCCCTCATTCTTCCGCACTCCCTTACCTACTATTCACTCTTTTTTTCTCTCTCTCTCTCATTCCTTCTACTTCTTCATTGCAGGGAATGCCAAATGTGTAACCCTGTTGGTGACCTCTTAGGGAGGTCATAAATTTAGTGATGAGAGATAGTGGGGTAACTCAGAGAAATGAAAGCATGGTAGCTCAGTAATCCATCAAACCCTCGCTTTTGTAAACACTTCTTATTGCCAATACTAATAAAAGTACTCCACAGTGAGAAACTCATTTTAAGAAAAAGCTCAGAATTTCCACATTGGATTTCTTCCCTTGTAACTGTTTTATATTTATAATTAAAACTTCAAATTTTACTGCAAATCTACAGTATATTGATATATTTTATTATAAACAAATGAAACTTTACTGCTAACAAAATTTGTACTGATTAACTGCTTAGTAGCTCAAAGTGAACGGCACCTTCAGAACTGACTTGCTGATGTCCTGTCAACAGATCCCGCTGGATCTATGCCTGAACTCAACAGATGAACTCAGTGGGCCGAGGGTGTATGATGAACAATTTTCCTGTCTGTTGTGTATTTGAGAATGCTGATATATTTGGACAGTGTGAGAGTCTGGAAATGCAGACGGGTCTGTGTACGTAACACAGTGGCCAGCACCGCGGTCCACCCTTTCCAGCCTCTATAAATCACAACCCAGCGTGTTCCCTCTTTGCTCCCAGATAATGTTATCAGAGCTGATAATGCCCCTGAAGTCCTTCCTCACTTTGAAACTCTGGCATCCCCCACATAGTGGGCCACTGGTATTCACTGGGGTGAAGGAGAAAGAGGTGTCCCCACCCCACCCCACCCCAGCCCATTTGATCCCCATCTATCCTTTAGCTCCCATGTCTGTCTGCACTGGCCAGACTGCAGCACCGATAGACCCCAACATTAAAGCACTTCACCACCACCACGCCCCAACTCAGTCACCAGCGAGATTCCCCAGTACACCCTCCTTTTCCCCCCACCCCCCCACACACTCTTGTTTTGATAGCTGCTGATGTCATTCCACAAATTTTTTCACAAATTAGGGGGCTGAAATTATGGGGCCGCCTCGCCTCACTTTGACTCGCCATGTTGTGCCATCCCGACGGGAGCTTAATCCCTAATATCAAAGTCTGGCTGTTGGCTCGGGCATTGTCGGATTCCGTGGCCTCCATCCGAACCCATCTGCTCCCTCCGGCTGGTATGAAGTGACAGAAAGTTCAGTCTAAACTCCGGCAGCCGTGAGGGGTGGGTGTACGGGGACTGCGTAGATTTGTTACAAATCACCAAATGATTGAAAAGAGTTTTGAGAGGGCGAGTTAAGGGCAAGGGAGTCTCAGGGACGTCAGTTCTGGCTGGCTGCTTTTTTCCGGGGGAGAGGGGTATAATGATGGGACATGATAAGATTACCAGGGGTTAGTGGTAGTTGTGGTAGTGGTGGGGCTGAAAAGGAGCAAGGATGGGTGACTGCTGGGGCACTTGAAACTTGCGTTCGTCATGGGGGAAAGCCCTTGGTTGCCTGGAAACAGAAGGGAAACATATGTAAATATAGCCATCCTGCATTCTAGATCTTACCGCTGATAGCTGACTATTTATGTGAATGGTATTCACTGTGTGGAGCACAAACTTTAACCGCATGACTGTAGAATGACAAGACAGTTGACAATAAGGAACTGCAAAGGTGACACTAGGCAAGTAATTTAGGCTGATTAAAAATACTTTAGATAAATTTTAAGGCAAGCACAAAGTACTGGTTAAGCCCCTATAACTCACAAAATAAAGAGAAGAGTTCACGGCATAAATGTGGCCACACTTCCCAGGAAGACCAGTGACTCCTTGGTCCCCTGAAAGCCTGTAATTGCAGTCATCTTCAATATTGACTTTGTCATTTTTACAGCTCCTCTAGATGGTTCTCATGAGCACCCTGCCAAGAGAGCCTCATTGGAGGCAATGCAGTTAATGATTTGAGACATTTACTCTGTGTGCCCTGCTACACAATGTCAATGCCAGACCTGCCTGTGTGTATTGTGTGCCTGTCGAATGTGCATGTGTGTATGTTGGAAATGGCTGCCTCAGTTATTATCAGGGTAATCCTGAAATTGGAGACAGTATTAGAGTTGGGCATGTCATTCTAGGGCGGGATCCCGCCTGTGTATTGACTACCGTCGCTTCCAATTAGACAAAACATTTCCTCAAAGCCTTGCAGATCGAGAGGACTAACACGCTCCATTTTTGGGATGTTCAATACAGACAAATGGACCTTTACCAGCTAAATGAGATCTCTAGGTGATTTCAAGAATACAGCTTTATCCTGCCTAATGTCCATTCTTCTCCTTTCCCAACTTTCCCATCTTCACCTTTAGCCCAGGCTGTTTTTCCATGAATCCTCGTGTAATAGGTATGGATATTAGTCTGGCTGGCCAGTGTCGGGTGACAGCGGGCTCAGCATTGGGCTGTACAAGGCTGCAGGCCTGTCACCGTGGCCCTTGCACACACTGCTGATGGAGTCATTTGTTTTTGCACATTAATTCAATTCTGTCCCCAGACCAGGGTCGGACACCTGCTTTCCACTGCGGTGGAACAGTGGGGGAAGGCAGAGAGGATGGGGCTGGTTGGGCCACCTGCCGATGTTATTACAGTAGAGAGGCACCCAGGCGAAAAAGCGGGTGCATGCGTGCACACACACACGCATGCATGCACACACTCTTGGCAACTTTGGGAGTTGTTTATGTGCTTGTCTTCATGTTTGTAATAAATCACAAAAAACTATGCCCAATCTTGGCTTATTGTGTCTTCATGCTGTAATTAAATTACAGAGCAATTTTATGATATTCATTAAGGCCTGTGTGGAGTGTGACAGACAGTCCAGGCTCACATATGTTTGGTTAACCTTTTAATTTTCATACACCACTGTAGCTGTGTGAAGTGGATGGATTTTATTTTAAAGGCATGCTGAAGCCGCCTCACTCAACACTTTGCCAGTTGTAGAAATTCCGTTGGTGATTTCCGCTGGTGGAGGTGAGGAGAGCTCTGCCTCTTACACTGTAACAGTCAGTCTATTGTTGGACCTGCTCACCCATGTAGAGTTGATGGGCCTTGTGGGTTGATTCAGCCCTACAATACACTGCCCCCCAGTGCTCAACACGCCCCTGTGCCAGTAAAATATGACAGAAAATCAGATCCATGGGCACCTCGTGCGCACTGATTTAATTATAATCATCACTGAATCTTGTTGTAGTCACCCACCCACACACACACACACACAAACACACACACAAATACACTAAACCAAACACAAACACACAGACGGTTAAACACGAACGCTCAGAAATGTGAACCTGTGGGCTTGTTAGAAACATACACATGGTGGTGTGTATGCACACACAGAAGAGACACACACATGCACACTGAGAGTCACACAGGGATTACCGCATCCATTTGCATCCATTAGATATGAATCGGCTCATCACCAGTAACCTGCAGCTAGAAATCCAATAGCCAGTCATTTGATTGAAATCTGGCAGTACTTAGCAGCCTGGTCCCAAGCTGCCCAACAGATATGTGTATGGGTGTATACTTTTGCACATGTTCTGGATTGGATGTATCTGTGATAAGTATTAAAACTTATAAGGTCACGTGCACGAAATGTCAAGAGACTGAGCAAAAGGTGTGAAAGAGAAAGCTGCGTTTTTAATCAAGCCCTCCACGAGTGCAAAATAAAGAAATGAATCAAGTTTAAGGTTAAACATCCACACTCATGAGGTGCTGAATGTGCGGGTAAAGTATTTCCAGGTTCCCCCCACTTCATTTTTGTGTGTAAGATTCTGAAAGACTCTGTATACCTGTTGTATATGCCTGCAATCAACAGATAGTTATACACACAAGTAAACTGCGGTTATACAGAGTTTCCCCATTACAAAATACCCAATACGGAGGAGTTATTCCGTCCAGACTTTACATTAAGGGGCCCAAGGTCTATAATCAGTAGCATCAGTGACTGTGTGTAGTTTCACAGTCAAGGACACTGTAATTGAAATGCTTTCAGTCCGTCTCCCTGCCTGCTCACTTTGAAGTTCCTACAGTATATACCTTTCTCCTCTGACATAAGGTAAATAGGAAACCAAAAGCTGATGTAACGTGTTGCCTACTCTGCAATCAGCTCCCTTACTACTGGGACGGACCCAATCAATGCCTGCCTGTTGGCTTGCCTGCCGCCCAGATGTAGCCTCTGCCTTAAACCCCTGCTTGTTTAAGAAAGCCCCATCCTGGAAGGAGGTTTTGCAAACCAAGGCTTCCCCTGGAAATGACCAATTAGGGAGTAATATGGACCTGGTTTCCTCCGTGCCAGTTTGAATCGGTGTGCTGGTGCTATAATGTGATACGATCTGAGAGATACATGAATGGAAGTGGTTTGGAGTAGCATGAAATGGTTCCCCGGGCTTCTCTACTTTCCTTTCTTTCTCTCTCTGTAGCCCCAACTCCCCCTTCTCTCCCTCTCCACCCTCCAGGAGTAAATTGGAGTACATAATTACTGCAATACCATGTGAGCCTAATTGATTACTGCTCCCCCTTGGCCATTGGCAATGGATTGTGTGCCTGAACAAATCTTTAGTGACCACACATTCAGTTGAGGCTGCACTGATCTTCCTGGGATGTGATTTCAGTTCCAAAGTTTCTTTTCAAAAACATTCCTTCTTCCCTTTAGAAAGTACAGAGATATACCTGTCGTCCAAATAAAGTTGTGGTCAAAATGCGAAATATTGAACTTGGGACCAAACTTGTTTGTAAGAGAATAAGATGCATAATAATAATCATAATAATAGTAATAATAGACCAAAAAGTCTCTTACGCTGCAAAACCAAAACTGAAAACCAGAAAGCATAAAGGGATTGGGTTGCATATTTATATTAAAAATGTTGTTTTTTCTGAAAAATCACATTATTGAAAACATTCATAGTTCACGGTTGAACATACACGGTTGAACAGTCTGCACAGCTTGCACATATCAAATTGTTAGGTATGTCAGCCTTTGCAGAACTTTGTGTGAGCTTTAAGACAGATGTGTGTGTCTGTGTGTGTGTCTGCGAATGTGAGGAAACTCAGGTGGCAAGAGAAATGAGGTTTCGTATCCTGTCCCCGATTCTAACGATGTGGCAGGCATCTGTTCAGACCGTCGTCCAGTCAGGGCTGTGGTCCCTCAGCCCAAAGTAGCTTCTCGGCTTTGAGCCCAGCACCGGGTGAAGTCGGCTGGTGGCGCAGGCAATGAGGCGAATCTCCCCCTTCCAGATCTCTTACACTTACACACACAGTCATGACACGCACACTGATGCATGTGTGATTTAACAGAAGCACAAGCCTGTGTGTGTACACACACGTGGGCACGTCAGAGGCCTGTGGAGTAGCCACAGCTGTTTTAATGGGTGAGGGGGGGATGAATGCATGGGAGGTGTAGGATTTTTATCATTCTCAAAGGTATTATAATAAGGAATTTAGAGTTTTGACGGATTTCTGCAGCTTCCTGTAACCAGTGCAAGGCTCGAATATGTAGGCTCAAACAGTGACTGCTGTTTCTATGACGATGACATCATCAGGCCTGTTCTGTCATCCCTTAAGAGGTGAAATGAACTTCTTTTGTGAATCACATCAACCCAGCTGCATGCAACCTAGCTAGCGTTACCCCAGTCCTTCCCAAACCTAAAAGGCTATAGCTCACTCTGCACCACTTTATTTCGACTCAGCCGTTTACAGTTAGAACCTTTTCTGTCAACTCAGCACAGCCCTGGCCAGATTATTTAGCTAAAGTCTTTTCAGCCCAAAACAAACAAAATCACTTAAACTCTTTCACCCAGTCAAGAAAATACCAACTCATTAACCCAGGATGTTTTTTTGTGAATTTTTAAAAAAGAAATGAAGCTCAGCCTCAAATCCTGATGATATATCAAATTCCAGGTCAGGTTTACAGTCTTGAACTTGGAAGAACAAACCCAACCAACAGCAAACTATCTCCCGATCCCTGCCTCAACCACAAATTATGTTTACAAGGCAGATCTTCACATCTATAATTACTTTTACTGCCTGTCACTCTCCAACAGACTCAGTGAATAGCGCGAGCTGCTGCACAGTCAGAGTGTTTTCACACCCTGATTGAGTTTCCATTTGAAGTTGGATCCAAGCCGCCTAATGTCCTTTAAATGTTTTTTCCTAAACACAGCAGCAGTAGTCCGCGCCTCTGAACAACTTCAAACAGCTGTCAGCACAACCTTGTTGTTGCATCTAGTCAGGGGAGCAAAAATCCCCCTACTATCCAGAGAGGACATTGTGATTGAGGCTTGTGGCTGCTATATGAGATACGGGAGACAGCAAAGACCAGTGTGAATTTTGCTAAGCACAGAGAATGATGGTCATGTCTGGCCACAGTTTACTGGATTAGGATAGGCTTTAAATCTGTGCTGAAATCACCAAAACATTTGTGTGTGTATTCATGTGTGCGTGTGTGATTTTGTTGGGGCTTGATTGATAGGAAGGAAGCTGAGAAAAGCAAGGCAGTGAACAAGAAAAAGACATGTGGCATGACTGATTCCGAATGGCCTGAATGGACTTGGTTGCACTAAATTGTTGGAGAGAATAGAGGAGGCAAGGAAAGTCCTGTAAGACGCCAATGCTTACCAGTTGCATTTGTCATGTGGGAAATAAATCCTCATCCATATGAATTTGTAGCTCACAAAAACACATATAGTAATAGCAAGATAACAAATCCAGAAAGCCAGCAAGTGAGGAAAAGTTGATGAAGCAGCACTGAGTCAGAGTGGACAAGCAGTTGTTACTTGGATAAGACGGAGTCTGGTGACAGCAGCTAAAGACGATGACTTAAAGGAAAGTTTACCTTGAAGAACTTTGCAAGTCAGCATAGATACATGGAGGAAGCAGCCTTGTTATGAACTTGTTTTGGAAGATCCTGCCAAAAGAGAGCCAGGAGTCAGGACAGGCAGGCACATTTAACTTGAAGAGTCATGGAAAAGTCACTGCTGCCTTTCCACGGCCCATTGGGCTTATGATGAAGTGATGCTAAATAGCTGCTTTATTCCTGTTGAAGTCATCATCTTGTTCTGGACACATGGGTGCTCACAGCAGCTGAGACTCTGGATGGAAAACTAGGAGTCTCGGTCATTTCTTGCTTGTGGTTCGTATGCATGGG